>LR749604.1:835085-1076832 GCA_902729485.2 Mus minutoides | reverse complement strand
TTGTTTCAAAAAAAGAAAAAGTTGATGTCGTTGTTGAGAATGTTTTTATTCTGTACTAGAGCTTCTTTCTAGGTGGGGCCCACAAGGTTGGTGGTTCTCCTTAAAATCTTACGCAGTACGATGTCATGGCTGACCATGACTGAAGAAGATACGACTGTAGATAGGAGCCAGCTTGAAGGGAATTGCATCTTTACACTAATACAAAATTTATTTTAAATCATTTTTAAGATTATTTTATGTGTATAAGTGTTGCTTGTATGTCTGCACACCATGTATGAACCTATTGTCCACAGAGACTAGAAGAGAGTGTTGGATCCCTAAAACTGGAGTTAGAGGTGGTGTTAGCCACTGTGTGGGCACTGAGAACCAAACACTGGTCCTCTGGAAGAGCAGCCAGTGCTTCTAAGTGCTGAGCCACCTCTCCAGCCCTAGGCTGACTCTTAATGGGTCTCTCTGATGGTTTTCTCATGATAAAACTGGGTTTGTGTGTATGGGGTGGGAGACTGCAGAGGTCAAATGTCATTCTTACTACATATCAACGTGACTTGTCGCAGATCATCTGTCTGAATTGTGTTTGTCAGGCTTCTTCAGTGGAGCGCTTCTTTTCACACAGTGCTCTTTGGTATGAAGTCATTTAGTGCAGCCAGCCCACACACAAGGACTGGTGAGTTAGATTCACTTCCTAGAGGGTGTGGTATTAGTTTTCTGAAAGAGATTTGTCTCTTCTCCATCAGTTGTTTAATCATGCATTGCCTGTACAGAGTCCTAGATGCTGTGCACTTGAGATTACAATTAATACTTTTTCTTGGTGATCAAGTTGTTTTCAGCTTTGTTGTGTAGAGCACTTTCCTTTCACAAACTCCCATCCTGGGGGTTTGCTTTTGAGGGCCTCCTCACTTTCTGGCACTACAAGATACCTGCCTGGTCTTGTGCATTTTCAGATTGGTCCTAGGATCCAGGGTTCCATTTCTCCAGGGAGCCCCGTTTTTGTTTGTTGGATTGTCTCTTAGAATAGATAGAATTGTTAATAAGTTTTTTCTGATGCCCTTCCCCCAACAGTTGTTGCAACAGGTGGCCAGATAATCTCTTCTTTACAATTTTAGAGCAAGATCGGTATTCTGTGAACAGGAATGAGCTGGGATACAAAGAAAGTTGTGGTGGCGAGGGGGCCAGGCAGAGAGCCAGGGCTTGGGCACACTTGCGTTCCTTTAGGTACTGTGTGAGGTCAGACCAGCATCTGCAGGCTGTGGTTGAAAAAGGCAGGCACCTTTCAGATAAACTGTTCATGTTTAGTTCCAGGAACATTGTCCCTGAGATAAATTTGTGGCTTTTCATCAGTAAACACATCATATGTAATTCAGCTGGCTTCTCTTCTAGTCTTTGAATCTCAGTTTCAAGCAGACTTAAGGTCAAATGTATCATAAAAAATTTCAGGCTCTTGAAACTCATGGTGTTCCTTCCTCCAGGTGAGTACTGTTCTGGTTTATTCCTAAGTGCTTTATTGCCCTGAGCTACTTACAGCTCCCTCATTAGGCAGGGTGTTATCTTGAATGCTTGGTGATGGAATTGGTCAGCAAGCAGGTTTCTGGACCAGCTCCGGAACCTCCTCCTAGTCACTGCTTAGACTAATCCATGAAGATAGACTTCTAGATGAGTTTATTCCCCAGTGACCCATTTTCTCACTTAGTTGACAGGTTCGGTGTGAGTATTCACATAGTCTTGACATCGACTACTCCAGCATGTACAATTAACACCTTTTCCTCTCTTAAGGTTGTGAATTTTGGTTAGCTTTTCATTAGAAACTGTTATCTAGAAACATAATTTTATTACTTCCTGTTCTATGATGTCATTTATGGAGCAGTTTTAGAGCTTAATCGTCTCTTTGTTTAATCAGAGAATTGTATGGTAATTACTCTAAGTATTTCGTTGTTTAGCCAGGCATGGTGGTTCATGCTTACTGAAGGCTGTAATCCCAGCACTGGGGAGGCAGGCTTCAGGGGTTCATGCTTACTGAAGGCTGTAACCCCAGCACTGGGAGGCAGGCTTCAGGAGTAGCATACACTAGTGCTGTCATCCAGGTTTGATGCCAGTTGAGTTCCAGCCCAGCCAGTTGGAGGTATGAATTGTGGAGTCCTTGGGAGGAGGACTGAGTCCTTAATTTATGTCACAAGTCACTCTCCGCAGCTTTGCTGCCATACTTTGATAGGATTTTATGGCCTCCATTAAGTCCTTTATAATATGGAAAGGCTCCTTTCATTAAATTAAAAAAATCATTGAAGGACACTTTTAATATTCTAGGGGAAAGTAAGGTGATCATAATCTCTCTTCTAGGAAATGAGGTGGTTGGGCAAGTGTATGCCAGCTCTTGTTAAATCAAGGTATTTGCAGTGACCTGGCCTCCTTCCTTGTCTGAGCGTGAAGATAAAGTCTCTGATTGTTGCTATAAACTTAACACTTATTCCCTGCTGTCCTCTACTGGTTCTCTTAGGGTTAAACACATCTTAGCAACCTGTAGTTCTTCTTCCTTTACAATTGAACTAGTACCATAAGCAATAATTCACTTTTAAAACGTCTGCCTTGTCTCAGACATCATCCATAGGAGACTGTTCCAGGTCGATGTTTCCACATTGGCTTGGCTCCTACAGTCTGTCTTTTAAGTTTTGTTGTTTTTTTTGTTTTTTTTTTTTTTTTTCAGATTTATTTTATTTTGCATGTATGAGTATTTTGTCTGCATGTATGTATGCCATATCACATGTGTGCCTGGTGCCCGAGGATGTCAGAAGAGGGTGTCATAGCCTCTGGAATTGGAGTTAGGAATAGTTTCGAGCTCACGTGGGAGCTGGGAATCAAACCCAGGTCGTCTGCAAAACCAACAAGTGCTCTAAATTTCTAAACCACTGAGCTATCTCTTCAGTCTGCCTTCTGGAACTTTCCTTAAGAGTCGTCAGAGTGCTTTTGGGAGGCGGGCTATAGGAACTGAGTGCTTTCCTGGGTGGGTGACTGATGCTCAGGAAAGGAAGTGTGGTACCCACTGGCCATCTTCGCTTGTGGTTTGAGGAGTTTCCAGGCCTTGTTGCTGTATAGTATGTATACAGTCAGGGCTATCAAGCAGTTTGTATGTTTGCTTGCTTGCTTTTTTTCTTAATTGATTTTTCAGGAAAAATATCCCCTGAACAGATACTTCAGTGAATGTTTAGGGGCAACTTTGCCAAGATGATGACCATGTGGCTGCCTGCTGATCTGAGATCGGCATGCAGCTGAGCAGGCCTAGGAAGTGTTTGAGAGGCCTGTCATGGCTCTGAGTCTCTGCTTCCCTTCTTCCCTGGCTGATGCCCATCCTTTAAGTGTCAGCGGATTCTCCCAGGTCACCCAGCGCTCTGACCTTGGCAGCTGCAGCAGTGGCTCTTTCAACTGTGTTCAATCCCTCTTTCTGGCTTCATTTTGGTATAATTGGTAAAATAAAAGTTGTGTATACAATGTTGGTGCTTTGATGTAACAAGTTAATAAGCATATTTCACTTTATATCAAAAGCCAACACATTACTAAAAGGTGTCTACCATCATTAATCATCAAGAAATGCAAAACAAGGGGCTGGAGAGATGGCTCAGCGGTTAAGAGCACTGACTGCTCTTCCAGAGGTCCCGAGTTCAAATCCCAGCAACCACATGGTGGTTCACAACCATCCGTAACGGGGCCCTCTTCTGGAGTGTCTGAAGACAGCTACAGTGTACTTTCATATAATAAATAAATCTTTTTTAAAAAAAAGAAATGCAAAACAAGAAAGAAAGAAAGGAAGAAAGAAAGAAAGGAAGGAAGAAAGAAAGGAAGGAAAGAAAGGCTTTCTTTCTTACCCTTGCCCTCACTTACCCACTGGCTACAGATCTCAGTATCTTGAATGTTTTACAACTTAATGGATGATATGAATGGCAGAAACACTAAACTAGTATTAACTGGTTGTCTTATGGTTTTATTGCTGTGAAGAGGCACCAGTGCTAGTCCATTATCATCATGGTAGGAAGCATGGCAGTGTGCAGGCAGACATGGTGCTGGAGAAGGAGCTGAGAGTTCTACATTTTCATCCAGACAGCAAGGAAGAGACTGAGATCCACAATTGTGGGGCTTGAACATAGGAAACCTCAAAGCCTGCCTCCAAAGTGACACACTTCTCCAACAAGGCCATACCTCCTAATAGTGCCATTTCCCATGGGCCAAGCATTCAAACACATGAGTCTATGGGGCTATACCCATTCAAACCACTGCACTGGTATTATTAGAGAATTTAGGAATTTTATTAACACATCCTTTAAATTTATCTAACAAGTTAACTTTATTTAGTTATCATTTTTCAAAATAAAATAGCTTTATTTTTTATGTCACGTAACAAATGACTTTGTAAAAATTTAAGAAAATAGAAGGACCATTTTTTAAAAGGCTGATTTGATTTTGATTCCCAGATTTTCATAAGTTGCCCTTACTCTTCTAAATGTGTGTTATAGCCCCCTGCCCCTTATCAGAAGTCAATAAATGAGTGTGTGTGTGTGTGTGTGTGTGTGTGTGTGTGTGTGTGGAGAGAGAGAGAGAGAGAGAGAGAGAGAGAGAGAGAATATTCACCATTCAGAATTAACTACTACTTCCACTCAGCCCAGCTGTCCATGCCTGTGAGTTAAAGGCCAGCCTCTTATACACAGTTTCAGAATGGCCAAGACTACTACTATCTCAAAACAAAAGTGCTTCTACTTCTATGTATGACAGAACGAAGGAAAATATATTAATATTTTTATATACCTAGTATGTAAATGTTTATATAGGCATTTTGAATCATTACACACAAGGGAACAAGATGGTAACAGATAAGTGTGTGTGTGGTGTGGCATTTCCTCCTTATGGTGTCTGAGCTCTTTGGAGTTTCAGCAGCTTTGTGTTGCAAGTTCCCAGCCTCTGCAGTCCCAACGAGCGGTCAGGAGCACTGTGGGAAGGGAGCACTGTGGGAAGGGAGCACTGTGGGAAGGGAGCAGTGTTGCTGGCTGATGAGGTTGACTGTGTACTTTGGGTCTGGATTTGCTGTTTAAGACACCAACAGCTTGGGCCGGGCGTGGTGGCACATGCCTTTAATCCCAGCACTGGGGAGGCAGAGGCAGGCGGATTTCTGAGTTTGAGGCCAGCCTGGTCTACAAAGTGAGTTCCAGGACAGCCACGGCTATACAGAGAAACCCTGTCTTGAAAAACCAAAAAAAAAAAAAAAGACACCAACAGCTTAAGAAATAAGGTGTTTGAGCTAAAGAGCTATTTAGCTTTAAGAGCACTGGCTGCTCTTCCAGAATACCTTGGTTTAATTCCCAGCACAAAATTGGCAGTTCACATCTGTCTGTAACTCCAGTTTCAAGGGATCTGACACAATCTTCTGGTCTCTATAGGCACCAGGCATGTACATAGTACACAGATAGACATGCAGCAGGCAAAACACCCATATACATTAAAATAAATGTTTTGGTTTTTGGTTGTTTTTTTTTTCTTTTAATAAAAAAACTGTATTTACTTAGAAGCATTCAGAATGTCAACAAAACAGCCGCAATTTTTTTTTTTTTTTTTTTTTTTTTTTTTTTTTTTTTTTGCAATTACAGAGTGGTCTTCAGTTAACAGAACAACAATTATCTTTGTATAAACTGCATCAGAGACAACTGAAGATGAAAAAAATAAAACCCAAAAATAAAACCAAAAGAAAAACAACAACAACAACAAAAAACCCAAACTACTGTTCCCATATATAATTTGTGCTGTGCACCAACAAGAACTTGCTTTAAATTTCCATGCCAACTTACAACCCCAAGACTATGCTAGGCAAGGTTAGTGGCTACTGAAAAGACCACCAGGACAGGGCTATCTAAAGACACATTCGGTAGTGTGTTAACTATACAAAAAGGACACTGTACAGTTTAAAAACAAATCTTACACAGCCTGACATTTCAATTTTTTTCTTTAAAAGGAGTGAGTTGTATGGGGGGGGGGGGTTAAATGCTTTATAGACAAGAAAAAAACTACGTTAGAACCAACTTATCTTCGTCCTCTTCCTCCTCTTTCTCTTCCTCCTCCTCCTCATCTTCCTCTTCCTTTTTTTTTTCTTGCTCTTTTCAGCCTTGACCACCCCCTTTTTCTCTGCATCAGGTTTTCCTTTAGCTCTGTAGGCAGCGATATCCTTCTCATACTTCTCCTTCAGCCTGGCAGCCTTCTTCTCAGAGGGCTGCTTGTCATCCGCTGCAGTGTTGTTCCACGTCTCTCCTAGTTTCTTTGCAACATCACCAATGGATAAACCAGGATCTCGCCTTTGATTTTGGCGTGGTACTTAGAACAGAACAAGAAGAAGGCCAAAGGAGGCCTCTTGGATGCATTGGGGTCCTTGAACTTCTTTTTGGTCTCCTCTTTGGGGGATGTAGGTTTTCATTTCTCTTTCATAACATGCCTTGTCAGCCTTTGCCATATCTGCAAATTTCCCCTTCTCTTTAGCATACTTGGTCTTCCACCTCTCTGAGCCCTTCTTAGAAAACTCTGAGAAGTTGACAGAAGCATCCGGGTGTTTCTTCTTGTGCTCCTCCCGGCAGGTTTGCACAAAGAATGCATCTGAGGACATTTTGCCTCTCGGCTTCTTAGGATCTCCTTTGCCCATGTTTAGTTAGTTGATTTTTCTCCAAGAGGCACAGAGTCGCTTGGTGCCCATCCAGCTCGCGCTTGCCCCGGCGCTGTCTCTATGGAGCTCAGTGTACTGCAATGGCTGTCGTTTTTTGTTTGTTTGTTTTTTGTTTTTTTTTTTTACAAGGTCTCTCTGTGTAGCCCTGGCTGTCCTAGAATTCGCTATGTAGACCAGGCTGGTCTTGAAATCACAGAGATTTCTCTGCTGGGATTGAAGACATATGCCACCACACCGAGCTAAATATTTTTGTTTTGTTTTTTAATAATTAAAGTGTTTTAATTTTTTTCACTTAACACATATGAAGAATGTGTTGGTCCAGGTTGGTGGCACATACTTTTAATCCCAGTACTCTGGAATCAGAGGCAGGTGGATCTCTGAGTTTAAGACCTGCCTGATCTATATAGCCAGAATTGTATAGTCAGGCCCTGTCAAATAAATCAAGTGTTGAATCACAATTTCTTTGAAAAATGGCTAAAAATGGTAAACTTTTATAACATACTAAATACATTTATAAATAAAAATGTCATGAATGCTTATGTGTATAAGTGCTTATAGGCTGTGCATATGAGCTAAATGCCTTTATTCAGTACTTGCTAAGTTGAAGAGGTAGGAGGATGAAGAACTGAAGGTCGTCATCTGCTACATAACAGGTTCAGGGACAGCCTAGGCTACATGTCAACAGAAAGGTCTGAATGTGTGCTATTCAATTTTACTTTTAAAATTTCACCTCGGGGGGCTGGTGAGATGGCTCAGTGGGTAAGAGCACCCGACTGCTCTTCCGAAGGTGATAAGTTCAAATCCTAGCAACCACATGGTGGCTCACAACCATCCGTAACGAGATCTGGCTCCCTCTTCTGGAGTGTCTGAGGACAACTGCAGTGTACTTACATATAATAAAATAAATCTTAAAAAAAAAAAATTAAAAAAAATTTCACCTCTAGGGCTGGAGAGATGGCTCAGTGATTAAGAACCCTGACTGGCCGGGTGTGGTGGTGCACGCCTTTAATCCCAGCACTTGGGAGGCAGAGGCAGGCAGATTTCTGAGTTTGAGGCCATCCTGGTCTACAAAGTGAGTTCCAGGACAGCCAGGGCTATACACAGAAACCCTGTCTCGAAAAACCAAAATAAATAAATTAATTAATTAATTAGAAAAAAAAAAAGAACACTGACTGTTCTTCCAAAGCTACCACATGGTGGCTCACAACTATCCGTAATGAGATCTGACACCTTCTTCAAGTGTGTCTGAAGACAGCTACAGTGTACTGTAGATAAATCTTAAAAAAAAAAAAAAAAAAAAAAAAAAAAGATTTCACCTCTCATAATGGTACATGCCTTAAATTTCAGCACTTAGAGACTGGCAGATCTCTCTAAGTTCAAGGCCAGTCTGATTATATATTAAGTTCCAGGGCTAGGTAGGGAGATGTCTTTTTTTTAAAAATCCCTTTTTACCTATAAAAGAATGTCACTTTAACAGATGACATTAGCATCTTGAGTTTAATGTCAGGAAGCGACTCCTTTTTGAGTTTTTGTTGCAAAGAAGCTTCCTCTCTTATGTGAGGAATGACCATGCGGGCCTGTAGCCTGGGATCTGGCCCCTTAAAGTGCTGTGTCATCAGTGCTCTACATGTGGCCACTTACCAAGGTATGCCTTTCATCTTTTCTTGTAGGTGACCCTTTACAAATGGAGCAGTTAAAAGTTTGGAGGACTGCTATGCCCCTCCAAGAAACAAACCATCATTTGTAAATGACAAAGATGTCTTTCTGAAGAGAAAGTCTGGTTTATCCTTTATGACTAAGATTCATTTTTCACTCGGGAGGCAGAGGCAGGAGGATTTCTGAGTTCGAGACCAGCCTGGTCTACAAAGTGAGTTCCAGGACAGCCAGGGCTATACAGAGAAACCCTGTCTCAAAAAAACAGACAAACAAAAAAGATTCATTTTTTTTTCTTTTTAATTGACTGTGTGTATGTGTATGAGAAAGAACGCATGGGTACATATGTGTGTCTCTGTGTGTATGCATGTGTATACATGTTTGTGTGTGTTCATGTTCAGGTGCTTGAGGAGAGAGGCCTAAGATCCCCTTGAAGCTGGAATGACAACAACATCCCCAACCCCTGGCTATCTTTTTATGTCATATCGGTCTCCCCGGTTTCTATAATTGCCCTTCCTTAGAGTTCTTTACTAAGTAACTGTTGTTTTCTTCTTTAGATCACTGATTCTGCTAACCATATTCTGTATGCCAAAGAGGATGCAACTAAGGGGAAGTTTGCCTTCACCACAGAAGACTATGACATGTTTGAAGTGTGTTTTGAGAGCAAGGGTAAGTAGTCACAATGTTTCCCTTGTGTTAAGCCTCTCCTCCAGCTCTTAGAGCTACCTGCTACAGGAGGCACTTGATTTCATTTGGTTCTATATATTCTGATGCAGAAACTTGTAGCCTTTGATGCATCTGTAAAAGATTGTGTGTGAAATAAAGGGTTGATGAAGTATAGCACAAATGTTTCTAGGGCAGTGGAACCTCTTGTCTGGTACTATAATGATGTAAGCATTATACACCATTATACATTGATTCTGCCATCACATGTGTTATGGGTGATAATGTATCCATTTAGGTTCATCATCTACAGACCGTTCCCATGGCAGACACTGGTAAGGAGGGAGGCTCTGTCTGTGCAGTGGTAAGGGTCTGTAGAACTGGAGAAATCTTGAATACTTTCCATTAGTTTTGCTGTGAACCTAAATCTGCTCTAATAGAATCTGGAAAGGCAAAAATAGGTTATCCATTTGCCAGGCAAATGCAGAGAGAGGTGTTACTAGAAAGTTTTATTGTTCTTTGTTTGTTTTAAAACCTTAAAGATCCTTTAAAGCCTTCAGGTCAGCCAAGGATAGGATAACTATTGTTCTGCAGAAGAACTTGTACAGGTTATACTCAGAGAGGCCAGAGGCCATGGCTTTGTAGTTTACTTGGGCTTGCAGATGTTAATGCCATATGCTGTGACACACAGAAATGGAAGGCTTAGGTAGACAGAGAAGCGGTATAGACAGGAACCAGGTATAGTACTCTGCACCTACAATCCCAGCACTCAGGAAACTGAGACCTGTGGATTGCTGTGGATTTGAGGCCATCCTGGCCTACAGAGTGAGAGTATCTTTAAAAACATATTTTGAAAAAAATAAAAACAAAACAAAGGTAGAGAAAAGGCAGGGTTTTGTTGTTTGTTTTTTGCCATAGTGGAAATTGAACCCAGGGCTTTGCATTTTCTGGGTGGTATTCTGTTACAGAAATAAAATACATTCCTAGACCAAGAAAGGGGGGATCTGACCACTTAGACCAAGAAGACTAAGAGCTGTTTAAGTTTACTTCACTATATGGTCCAGGCTGGTCTTGAACTCCCAGTGATCCTTCTGCCCTCACACCTTCTGAGAGCTGGGTGGAAAGTGTGTGCCACCACTCCTACGCCCCACCTTCAAAGTTAGGCATGGAACCCAGGGCCCAGGGCATGGAAGGCAAGCTCTTTACCACTGAGCTATAACCTAATTCTGTTGGCTTTCTGCTGCCATGATAAAATGCTAACCAAAACCACCCCAGGAAGAAAGGGTTGATTTCATTCACAGCTTCAGTGCATCATAAAGGGCAGTCGGGCAGTACTGAAGCAGAAGCCATGCAGGACTGATGCTCCCTGACTGGATCTCCGTGGCTTGTTCAGCCTGTTTTTTATACTACCCAGGAATACTTGCTGGGGGGGGAGGGGGTGGCACTACCCATGTGTGCCCTCCCACATCGTTAATTAATGAAGAAAATGCCCGAGACCTACCTAGAGGGGAACCGATGAAGACATTTTCCTCAATTGAGGCTTCTCTTCCCTGATGACTCTGTCTTATGTCAACTTGAGAAAACACTAACCAGGACATCACCCCTTGGGCTTTATGTATCTATTTACTTATTTATTTATTTATTTATTTATCGAATTTATTTTATGTATATATGTGTACCACATGCATACCTGTTGTCTGAGAAAGCCATAAAAGGTCATAGGATCTCCTGGAATCTAGAGTTAAGGATGGTTGTTTAATACCATGTGGGTGCTCAGAACCAAACAAGTACTCTTAACTACGGACTCATCTTTCCCATCTGTCTCTTACCCTTCTAAATAAGGAAGAAAAGCAAAGATTTTTTATCACATTTATGGGTAATGCACTCTTAGGAGTACACATGGGATTTGGGCTAAGAGACTGTTCTGGTTGCCTTGATTGTAGACTTGTTGGTTTAACACTCAGAGAGCACCTATGGATGCTTTGCTCTTGAGTTTGTAAAGCACCTGTGGATGCTCTTGAGTTTGTAGGGTTATTTAGTTTGGGATGTTTTTTGGTTTTGTTCATTTGTTTGGGTATTTAAATTTTTTGCATGGCTATATGGTTGCATCTGTGTGTATATTTGTGTGTGCCCTGAGCATTTGCATGTGTGAGTGCAGGGACCTGCATGCTGTAGCACATATGTGATAGAGAACAACCCTCTGCGGGTCTTGGTCTTTGCTTCCGCCTTTGTTGCCGAGTACATAGGCTAGGGGCCTGCGAGCTCCAAGGCTCTCTCGACTTGGCCTTGAGTCCCAGGCCAGAGGAGCAATAGAGTTACAGACATGCACTACCATGTCTGGATTTCACATGTCAGGTTCTGGAGATCTGAACTCAGGTCTTCATGCTTACACAGCATCTTATCTATCGTGGATTTTCTCTTGCTTTCGAGTGGATCTTTGTAGTCTCTCCAAAAGTTGTTCTTTATTGTCCTTTAAATATACTCAGCCTTACATGTTTGGCTTATGCCTATAACCCAGTACTTGGGAAGTAAAGGCAGGAGAGTCAGGAGATCACAGTCAGATTTAGTAGCTACATAATGAATTATAGACTAGCCTGGGCTACGTAAGACCTATGTTAAAAGATGTGGAGGAGGCTAGAGAGATGGCTTATTGATTAAAAGTGTTTCCTACTCTCCCAGAGGAACAGTGCAAGATCCTAGCACCACTTGTAACTCCAGTCCCAGAGGATCTGGCATACTCTTCTGGCTTCCACATGTAGCACACACATAATCAGTCATAATGTTGCACAGTTTAACTACAGCTGGAGTTAAAGTGTGTGTGTGTGTGTGTTTGCTCGCGCGCGCATGTGCGCACATGCGCCCATCTGTCTGTCCTACATTATCATGAGATCATTTGAAGGCAGACATTATCCCTGTGGAAAGTCTCACTGCTGCAGTTCTAGCTCCATCAGTTCTGTTTGAGTTGACATCAGCCAGTTTCAGAAAATCTCTGCTGTCTCTCAGGCAGCAAAGTGTACAGTAACATTTTCTTTGGCTAATAACATCAAGAAAGCCTGGTGTTTAAACAGCATTAGATTTGCCTAAGACTTCTAATTTCATGCAGGCAGTTTTTAATTCTATAAATAGTAAAACCCAGGAAATTGTGAACTGTTTTCTGGGGATTTTTGAGTCTTCCTTTTTTTCTGCTTAGAATCTTAATTCTGATTGGCAAATCTGCTATCATTGCTACATTGCTTGGGCCATTTATCCCAAATGGAAATTTTCCTTCCAAGAATCATTCCTGAGAGTTATACTCAGACTATAAATTTGGCTTTTGTTTTTGTCTTTGTTTGGTTTTTTGAGCTTTTCTCTCAAATGCTTAATGGGAAGGAATATCCCTAAAATTTTTTATTTACCTACTAAAATAGGCCTTGCCTTGGATGTTTGAATCAAAGTCTAATATTAGATAAAACTTATATTTTCAATGCTGAGGTTTGCTTTAAGTAATCTAAGCTTAGCATGTGTGGTAATCCCAAGAGACCCGGACTACCTCAGAATCTGGTAGAGCATTGCTCTTAAGTTGTAGAAATGGCGCCCACTCTGTAGATGTGCATGCGACTTAGCTTCCGACTGCTGTGATCTGAGTTTCTCTTAGTACAGTGAGGCTGTGAGTTTTCTTTTTCCTAGTCTTTCCTCTGTACCAGTCAGTCTCTTGTGTCCTGCTCAAGATGTTTGCCAGCAGCATGCCCTGCTTGCTTTCCAGCACCAAGCACAGATGGAGGCTTTGTCTGCAGTGTTGGTGATTTTAGCCAGGACTTTGCTGCTGCAGAAGAGGGGGTGGAGTTATGACTGTTTCCTTCTATTGAGCAGATAGGGGTTAGGGAGAGGGAGGGTGGGTGGGTGATTTCCCGGAATTTTAAGTATTCTGCACAATAAATCTTTTGATTTCTTTCTCAGGAACAGGGCGGATACCTGACCAACTCGTGATTCTAGACATGAAGCATGGAGTAGAGGCGAAAAATTATGAAGAGGTACGTACTGCTCCAACAGACAGAGGAGGGAGGAGCACTCTGGCTGGAGGCTTCTGTGACCTAATCAGGCCAGTGGCCACACTTGGCCCAAAAGTGTGGTTTTCTCAGCAGGCATGTGACAACCAGCTATGGTCCTGGTAATACAAAAGGTTGTATTAACAGACTTGAACAATAATTCTGGCTGTGTTTATAACCAATGAACTAAACCAGCTGTCTTATAGTTGCGTGTGGTGTGGTAGAGTTCAGTCATGCCATTAGCATTCTGGGGCAGAACACACACACACACACACACCCAGACACACTTTTAAATAGAATTCTGTCAAAAGAAAGATTTTTTTTTTTTTTTTTTTTAATTCCTAAGATCATCTCCTACTCTTGTTTGTTTTGGGGTGGTTTTTTTTTTTTTTTTTTTTTTTTTTTTTTGGTTTTTCGAGACAGGGTTTCTCTGTGTAGCCCTGGCTGTCCTGGAACTCACTCTGTAGACCAGACTGGCCTCGAACTCAGAAATCCGCCTGCCTCTGCCTCCAGAATGCTGGGATTAAAGGCGTGCGCCACCACGCCCGGCCATCCCCTACTCTTAACCTAAAACAACAAGTAGGTGTATATCTTAGGGTTTAGCCGCGAATGCTGCTTAGTCTTGAACAGCTGTGCTGTTTTTTGAGAAACAATAGCTAAATAACTTCCAGTTAAAGTAAAGGAGGAAGGCTGGGTGGTACAAAGAGTTGCACGAGAGTCAGACATTTCATTCTGGTAGGAAGTATTACAGAATAATATATAATATAGTTTGGTGTATCCTAACTATATGAAAAAACGTTGCTTAAAGTGATTAGGTAGAATTTGAAAAATGATGAACAGACATTGCTCGCCAAGACTTTGGGAGGAAAATGTCCTAAATTGGAAGCAGACAGGAAGTGATTGGCCATATGTGCATCAGGAAGTGGTAACATAGTGACTATAAGTCCACAAATTTTTCCTCTTTTTTCTTGTTCCTGTGTTCAATTGAGTGAAACCAAAGTTCCTTGGAAGCAGTTGCTAGAGCAAGCAGTGATACAGTAACGGATATCAGACAGTTCCCAGTGGAGGCTAAAGTGCTTGTATCTCCAGGCTTGTTTAATTAAAAGAAATAAACAGGAGAGCCTCTTTAACAGATGAGTTTTAAAGTGAAAAAACAAGTTTTCCAGTTCCTTAAGACAGCATTTCTCTGTGTAGTGCTGGGTGTCTTGGAACTCACTCTGCAGGTCAGGCTGACCTCAAACTCACAGGGATCCACCTCAAACTCACAGGGATCCACCAACCTCTGCCTCCCAAGTTCTGGATTAATGGTGCACACCACTATCACCCAGAAAAAGTGAAATCTTAACTTTTCAAGATTCCGAAGAATCTTGTTATCATGTTAAACTGTTATTATGAGATATAAAATACCTGGAAAAAATTATTTTTTGAGAAATTGTGTATATATATATATACACACACACACAATGCATTTTGACTACATCCAGACCCTCTCAGACATGTCTCTTAACTTCATGTCTTCTTTTTTATAGCCCACTGAGTCTAGTTCAGTGGCTCTCAGCCTTCCCAATGCTGCAACTCGTTCATACAATTCCTCATGTTGTGGTGACCCCAACCATAAAATTATTTTTGTTGCTACTCCATAACTAATTTGCTACTATTAGAATTGTAATGAAAATATCTGAGTATTCTGATGGTCTTAGGTGACCCTGTGAAAGGATCCTTTGACACACGCCCTCAGGTGTCATGACTACTGCTCTGGTTATTAATGTCCTATGCACATGGCTATGGGGCATGGGCACCTACCAGTGACCACACTCCCAAAGAACACAGCCATCTACAGCCAGTGGTTCCGCAGCTAGGCTGGGCACTCCTGAGACCTTCCCTTATCTATGCTGGAATTTTGACTGGCTTGATCTTGTTCAGGTTTTGTATAGCTGCTGTGAGTTCATGTTCACCAGGGCCATGTCATGTCTAGAACCCAGCATCTCACAGCACTCCTTGTCCACTAGAGCTCACATCCCTTCTGACTCTCCCAAGGTGTTCCCCGAGCCTTGGAGTGTTGAAAGTACAATTTTCTTGAATTACAAGAATAGCTATAGTGTTTGCAGTGTGTTGTTACTGCTGCTCTTTCTACCCTCGGATCATTCTATGAAACAGAGACATTGCTTCCTATTGTATAACTTGTTGTAACTTTGTTCTGTCATTAGCATCTGTGATTAAATAACAGGGTATCTGAAGCCCTGTTAAACCGGAGACATAGCATACTCTCCCCAAAACAATGGCGGTACTGTGGCTTTGTATAAAGAACAGTGTGAATGCCACTATCATACCACATACCACAGTAATCACAATTCCTGGCATTTCCGCTATCCTTAAGTGTTACAAATATTGGACAAGAATTTTATCTTTTTTGACCTTCTGCTTAATATAAGAGGGGAATCCCTAGAGGAAAGGAACTACATCGCTTCCTTTGCCTGCTTCCTGCTTCGGATGTCTGGCATGTCCTAAGCTTTTTACGCACATGATTACAACACAGCTCTAAGGTTCTGCTTCCTAACCACGAACTCTTCCCCACCACTTTCTTTAATGACTTCCCTCCTCTCAGCTCCCAACACCAGCACAGATTGAGGCAAAGGCCTAGAGTAGCCATGACAGGCCAAAATCAGTCCCCTTTTGAGTCTATGGCTAGGCTCCTAGACTCTTTGAACCTTGCTTAGAAATAGCTGTGGCTTGTCCCAGACTAATAACTCGTATGCTGAGACAAGGGTAACAGAAACATGTTGTTCCCTAGTTTGGTAATTGCCAGAGAGCACTCAACATATTTAGAGTTTTTGAGATATTTAATTTTAAGCTCTGGAGATAATGGAGACCCTTTATCCGAAAAGGATGTGGACCATTTGGCATCAGGAAGGCAGCATATTTCTTTAATTTCCTTCACATCCAACATCTCAAGAATGTGGATTCAGTTCTGAAGTCCTCTGTTGTCCTGTAAAATGCAGTAATGCCTTATTGTTTGAGACAGAACCTCGCCGTGTAGCCCAGGCTGGCCTGGAACTCAACTATGTAGGACCCTGGCTGAGATCAAACTATCCATCGTTTCTATCTCAGCCTCTGTCTGAGGTATTAGGCCTGCCAGCCTGTATCACCACAGCCAGCTTACTCAGTGTCTTCACAGTGGGACAGAGCAGCACAGTAGCCTGTGTGAAATGTTAGGAGGGACTTAGTAAAATTGTTATATAGTCTTAATACAAAGTATTTTATATTTGGGAGACAGATACTGGCTGTAATATAAAGAGAAAGAACACTTTGTACACAGAAATGATGTTTGGTCCCTTGTGTCTTAAGGCCTTCTACTGCCTTGCCTCTGCCCCTTAGATGGCAGCATCTCTGAGATTCAGGATGCGAATCTAGCCTTTTTTTTTTTCCTAAATTTTTTTTTAAAGCAGCTTGTTCTTTCGTGAACTGGAGTAGCTGTTTACAGAGATAGAATCCCTGATTGTGTAACTGGGGGGACAAAGGCAGTTTGTCCCCTAACTCCTGACTGCGTGTGACCTTTTCTTTCTGTAGATGTCCGAATTTTCAACAGGAGGAAGTCCTGTTTTAGCTAGATTCTATTAGTCTGCCATTCTCTCAGAAAGTACCCCCAAACATAGTTGAGGCCACAACTAAAGAAAGAAAACCAGAACCAAGTGTTCTGTTTTCTGAGTGCTATAGGAAGGAGGGGCTCTGCTTCTCTGTTAAAGGACAGGACAGGAGTAGGTACTCAAATGGAGGCTAATGGAGAACCATCCTGGACACTATCAATGAGAGCTTCCAAGTTCAGAGCCTGAGGTTGGCACTGTTCTATGAAGCCAGCTAGGATAGCCTCTTGGCCCTCTGAACTGCTGTGAACAGGCTTCTGATTAGTGCACCTTCCTGTGCTGGAGATTGGTCCTTGAATCTTGTTCTTTATGTTTACCTTGTGTTAGACTTCACATCCCTCACATTGATTGTTTTAGCCTTTTGAGGCAGGCCATGAAGGTAGCAAATTAACTGAAGCAGGAGGCTTTCCCGTGGATCTGGAAGCAGTTGAGCTTATTTATTTTTAGTTTTTTGCTTGCAGAGTAGTGATCTCAGTTCCTCTACAGATGAGCCTGGGAACTCTCTGGATTTAAGCTACCATCAGAGTGGCAGACATAGATGCATTTTAGGAAAAGCTTAATTTATTGATGCTCTGAAGGGAAAGGCCACATAGCTTTAGTTTTTTCTAAGCCATCTGAACTAGTCACGTCAGAGTGGTAGCTGTTGAGGGCTTTCTGTGGGCAGTGGGCTTTATGGAGAAAAGGCGCAGAGTACTCTGTGAACACAGCACTTGCTTAAGGAGCCACAGTACCTGAGAAAGCGTGCCTTTGACGCCAGTGCTGCATATTAGCTGCCGGGCTAGAGATTCCAGAGCCCATCTTAGTCTAATCGGGTCTGCCACTCAAAATTGTAGTCTGCCACTAAAAAGTGAGTGACTGTGGAATGCTTAGTTTTCTCCTCTGTAAAGTGATGGACCCATAAAATGAGTACCTAGTTCTTCTATTACTCTGTGATTATTTAATGGCTATATGCAACATATCAGGAGAATGGCGCCCCCTAGTGGAATATTTGTTTCACATTGTCATGGCCTGCCTTTATCAAGCTGAGGGGTTTGGGGGCACACCTTATTTTCAGCCTTAGAAGAAAAAAGCAGAGTACTGGTCTGTCATCATGAAACAGACAAGCTGGTGTTCTTCTAGAACTTGGAGCATTAAGTCATGCATTTAGCCAAGCAGAACAGCTGTTGTGGATGGTGTTAGGTTTTCGTTTTCTTTTAAACAAGTGTTAATTTTACTTACAGCACTGGAGATCAAACCCAGGGCTTCGTGCATGCTCATGAAGCTTGGTCCCAGCCTTGAGAGTTTACTTTTCATATTTGAACTGACAGTACATAGTCATTGATGCTTAGTCCTGGGCAAGTGAAGAGGATCTTCTGGAGACGCACTGGGAGTTTCTTTTAAAGTTGTATGCTTCCGCCTGCAAGCATGAGAGTAGCATCAGTGGAGAACTGGGACGTTCTCTAACCTGACTAGTCTGATATTCTCTAGCCTGACTAGTCTAGGAATCTAACCAGACCCCTATGACCTAGTATAATTGCTCACCTTTTATTCATCCATTTACTTATTTGTTTGCTGGTTGATTTGTTTTTAATTAGGGTCTCATGTAGCCTAGACTCTCCATAGATTTATTGTATGGTAGGCATGGCTGCTATAGAGCCTCAGATCCTCCTGATTTACCTCCTAAATGCTGGGGTGTGTGTGTTATATAAAAATATAATAATGTATATACATATATATTTCTAGCTGTTGGAGCATAACCACAGTTTCACTTCCAGTTCCTTTTTGCAAGTTTCTATTTGGGGACCCTTAAATAATTGATGTCTAAGAAGTTTCATACTGTTGCCTCTCTCTGTCTCATTCAGGAAGCTTTGGATGGGGAAGTACAGAGCAAGGGGAAAATATTAAGCAGACCAAGCTTGGTTTATTATATGTCTTATCAGTACCTTTTCCTTGGGTTTGAGTTTTTGTTTTTTGTTGTTGTTTCTTTGAGACGGGATCTCACCAGGTAGCCTGTCCTGGAACTCACTATACAGACCTGTCTGGCTTTGAACTCACAGAGATCTGCCTGCTGCTGCCTCCCAGATGCTGAGATTAAAGACATGTCCCACTGCTCCCGGCTTTCCTTGGGGAATTTTGTGCAGATAAATACTAGGTTAATGGCAACCCTGGACTCTCAGCTAGAAAAGCTATAAAACTGTAAACTGTATATCTTCTAATAGGGTGTGAAAAACCTTATGCTGAGTTGGTAACTATAGCTGCCTCTAGAAGGGAACTGAAGAGCTGTCAAGATAGATTTAGGGTAGTTTTTTGAGCAAATGTATGATTTCTCTTCACTCTAAACATAATCAAGTCCAGAGTTGTATGACTAACATACGCAAAACCCTGTTAGTTTTTTGGTTTTGTTTTTGAGTCACTCTGTGATACTGTAGGAGCACATGCTTTCTTCTTCTGTGTACATTTGACCTAATACTAACTATAGAATCTATTGCCTACCAAAGAATGAAAAGCAATGTAAAGTGCTTTATTACAGTCAGGAATGTGGAGGGACAGGACCTCCTCCTTTACAGCCTCCACTGAACTGCTCTGTCTTGCTGGAAGTGGTGCACAGGCTCTGCTCTCCTCATGTCTCCACCCTACAATGCAAAGCTGAAGTTTCAAGACTGCATCGCCATGCCCAGCTCTTAAAAACCTGGATGCTGGAAATGAGTGCAGGCATTCTTGCTTGCATAGCAAGTGGTCTTACCACGGAGCCATTTACAGCATCTCCCTAGCCTTGTTGTGAACTTTTTTTATATACACTCGGCTGATCTTGTCATAGAGATCTCTCTGCTCCTGCCTTCTGAATGCTGGGTTTACATGAATCACTACTACACACATCTTAAAGAAATCTTAACTAAAATTAAAGATCTAAGGTGGAAAGGTATAGTTTGTAGAGAAAGGTAGAAAACCGGATTTTAAAATATCTTAGGATGATTGACAGAGATTTGAATGTGTATACAGACATATGTATGTATACAGACATAAATGGTGCATTCTTCTCACACGCCTCCCCCACTTCTGTTGGGCTCCTTCCAACACTGACTAACTCCTGCCCTCACTACTTCTCTATGGGTATAGACAGTGCCAGGCTGTAAGGGGAGACTCTGTTCCTCCAGACATCTTTGTTTTGTGTTTTCTGTTCTTTACTTGCAGTTTTTTCAGGGAGTTGGATCCTAATTCTGATCTTTTCCAGATTGCAAAAGTCGAGAAACTCAAACCACTGGAGGTGGAATTACGACGGCTCGAGGACCTTTCAGAGTCCATTGTTAATGACTTTGCCTACATGAAGAAGCGGGAAGAGGAGATGAGGGACACTAATGGTGAGTGGGGTAGCTTCCGTTTCTCAGTGCATGAGCAGCAAAGGAGGCAAATGCTGGACACTGAATATTGACGTGCACGTATCTCAGTTTCGGAAAAGTGGAATATGATTTAGGGAAAGAAAATTGCTTCTTTAGGGCTATTGTAACTAAAAGGTCAATCAGCTGGCTAGGTTTTCAGTAGAATGAAATTTCCTTTTGTGATATGTAATGACCATATTTTTGGTTAGCTTGTAGCAAAGAATTACCAACTTGTAATTTTTAACATTTTAAATGGGATTAAAAACAAAGCAAAATGAAACAGGGCTAAAGATGGAACTCAGAGCCTTGTGCATGCTAAGAAAGTGGTTTACCACTGAGGCGGCTATAGTTACCAACTCAGCATAAGGTTTTTTCAGACCCTGTTAGTACAGTTTTATAGCTTCTTATCAGGGTCTTGCTATGTAGCCCAGGCTGGCCTGGAATTCAGGATTCTCCTGTCTTAGCCTCTCAAGTGCTGAGATCACAGGTGTGTTACCATACCCACTTTTGCTTGATTGCTTTCATTGTTTGAACTTTGAGACCTATGGACAGAATGAGGTTAACTAATTGTCTTTCCGCCCTGGCCATTGTTTAGCCAACTGAAGCAACTTAACTTCATTCCATTTACAGTGTTTTTTTATTCTTTTGTTTCTTTAGAGTCCACGAACACCCGGGTCCTGTACTTCAGCATCTTTTCCATGTTCTGCCTCATTGGACTAGCCACCTGGCAGGTCTTCTACCTGCGTCGCTTCTTCAAGGCCAAGAAGTTGATAGAGTAATGAGGCTCAGTCTTCTGTCCCCTGGAGCCAGCAGAACATCGCTGGGATGGGCCTGGCCTAGCCCAAGGCCATTCTACTAACAGTACCATCAAGGCACAACTGAGCTTTCTTGCCAGAACTGATTGTTTCGGTATGAGAGCACATGGGCGCCACCTATACCCAACAAGTCAATGAGGACTTTAATGCAGTAGGATTTGGACTGGTTTTGCAACAAGATTATTAAAGTCGCCTATGGAAAACAAAACAAAACAAAACAACAAGCAGGGGTTACCTAGATAACGCCAAAGCCAGCATTCGTCCTGGGTCACCTCACAGGATCTGTTCGAACTGTTTGCTTTCTCTCCCCCCTGCTCATCGCCTTGCTCCTTCACTCTAGTCCTCCTCCCAAGATTTCTTTGACTGCGATCAGCTCTTTCATAACAGTTGTCTCTTTGGTTTCCTTGTGAAAACACCTTGAACTTCTTTTGGTTCTTAGATGAAATGTTTACATAGCTTCTGGTGATATCCTTCATAATTTTATGTCTCCTAAAAGGGTCATGGGTGGGACACATAAAAAGGTGAGCTTTGAACTGTAGATAATCTCTTAAAAGAAAATCTCATTTTAGACCATTAAAATGTTTGTGCTCAACTGCTTGAAGTCCTTGTGTATGTGTTTAGTTCTGTCCAGTTTATCACTTGTAGGTCCTGTCAATCATTTCAGGGTAGAGTAGTTTCAGCTCATGGTCTTCAGTTTGCAGTGTTGTAGCTAGCCACTCCCTTCGTCACCTCTGGCTCTGGCTCCCTAATCTGCTCACCTGTTCTGAACTCTGTAACTCTGTTATGTAAATGGGTCATCCAGAGTATAACCTTTGGAGGTTGGCTTTCTCCACTCAGCGTAATTCCCAGGAGGTGCCCCTCAAAGGCCTTGTACATCCTGATTTTCCTCCAGGCTATGGATGGTACTGCATTGTGCTTAAAGGTCTTATGGGTGGGCCTGGGGATTGGCCCTTAACTACTAAAGTTCTTAGGTGAATGCAAGTTTTCATCACTCTGGGATAAATGCCTAAGAGGGCCATTGCTGTGCTATGTAGGAAGCACATGGAGTTCTAAAGGAAGCCTTCCTGCTCTTGTCTAGAGTGGCTGTATAGCAGGTTACAGCTCTACATTCTCGGTGGTCTTTATCATTGCTGTTTTAACTTCGCCCCTTGAGTGGATGCCTGTAATATCTCATTATGGTTTTAATTTGCATTTTCCTAATGGCAGATGGTGTTGAGCATCCTTTCTCGTTCTTGTCGTTTGCCATCTGTCTGTCCTTGTCAGTGAGATGTGCGTTGGTGGCTTTTGCCCATTTTCTATGTGGGTCGTTCGTTCACTTCACTGTTGAGCTCTGTGTAGGTTCCGCTATCAAATGGGTTGTTGCTTAAACTTTTCATATAACTTCTACCAGGAAAAATGAGTAGATTTTACCAGCCCTTCATGCATGGTCAATCACTGATCTAACTCCTGTTCTTCAGTGCTATCTCTGAGACTTGGATATATGGGGTTTAAAAGTCACGCATAGTAAATACTTGAAATATATATGTTATAAAATCAAAACCAAGGTTCATTCGGTGGAAGTTTTAGGTATCTCAAGGCAGTTCTGGGGAGTGTACCCCAGTTTAGAGTGCCTACCTAACATACAGAAGGCTCTGGGCCTGATTGCCAGCGGCTAGGGTGGGGTAGGGGTGTGGGGAGAGGTATGTTGTAAACAAATGCTTGTAAACAGAAAAAATACTCGTTTATCACCTAACGTCTTTCCCACTTCTCCTGGGAAAGTGGGTGATCTTTTAACCCTGCTGACCTGCTACAGGGCTTATCTCAATTGCAGTTCTGAGAATTACAGGACTTGCAGTAAAGAAGTAGAATATTGAAGCTATCAGAGAACACCGCTAAGATGACCTGGATGAAGTATGAAGGTGAATGGGGATGATCTATATGGCTAAGTTCCAGTTACTATAAACTCAAAAGCCTTCTTTGTCTTATGACTCCCATAAATTCCTCTTGCATGGCATCAAGTGTTCTCTGGTGCAATAGTGCCATCTGCTGTTGAGAAATGATAGGTCTCATTTCTAAGATCTTAGCATGCAAGTCCTCACCATGGCAACAGCAGATGGTCAGAAATCTGTAACATTCATATATCAAGTGATAGAAGAACAATTTAAGTATGAAAAGAATAAACTTTTGGGTCGAAAACCATCTGTAGACTTCTAATCTGTCCCATTAGCCTAACAAGAGACTCCTATTTTCTGACGTGTGCCTTCCCCTCTTTAAGAAGCAGTGACAGGCACACGCCTTTAATCCCAGCACTCAGGAGGCAGAGGCAGGCGGATTTCTGAGTTCGAGGCCAGCCTGGTCTACCAAGTGAGTTCCAGGACAGCCAGGGCTACACAGAGAAACCATGTCTCGGAAAACCAAAAAGAAAAAAAAAAAAAAAAAAAAAAAAGCAGTGACAGCCACTCTATTAGATTTCTGTTTTCTGTTCTGAAAAATGTCAATTTTTCAGAGAGGAAAAAATAGAACATTCTGTCCATGTTTTTGTTTCCAAGAACAAGTGTAAACTTAAGCTCTGTAGAACTGAATTCTTTCAAGTCCTTTTCGATCATTTTGATTCATGCCAAAACCAACCAAACTGGATAGCGTGCTTTCAGTTCAGTTGTAGAGCGTTTGCCTTAGACAATAGGCTCGCTCACACAAAAGCATGTCAGCCTTATAAACAGGTATATTATCTGCTTCCCTCCATTTCCAGCATAGTCAAAATAATCTGAGAATAATACAGTTTCCACAAGCCTTGTTCTTGTTCCTTAACATTGTTATGAATCCCCCCCCCCCATCAGAGCCATCTTCTGTTTGTTAATGGGGAGAAGCATGTGGGATTTATACAGGCTCACCTGTTGGAGATGTTTGTGTAAACTTTCACAAATAAAGGCTAGCAGAAACCATTTGAGGTGTTTTGTCTGTTAATCTTTAGTGCCCCTTTGTCTGGGTGAGCAATGGTTCCTCTATATCGTTGCTTTTTAAAGTACAGGGAGTGAAAATAGATGAATTAAAGAAAAAAAAAAGTCACTGATTTACTGCAGATGGATAGAATCTATGTTGAACTAGTAAACTGTTATATATGTATTTCTATGTCACTCATCATTCTGTGTGTGTCCTCAGAGGTCTGGGCTGTAAGCCGCTCTGGAGCACCCGGGCTGTAAGCCGCTCTGGAGCACCAGGCCTGTAAGCTGCTCTGGAGCACCCGGGGCTGTAAGCCGCTCTGGAGCACCCGGGCTGTAAGCCGCTCTGGAGCACCCGGGCTGTAAGCTGCTCTGGAGCACCCGGGCTGTAAGCCGCTCTGGAGCATCTTTTCTTGCAGCTGCCACTGGAATCGTTTTCTCCAGTTTCCCCCTTGCCTTGTCCCTGAAACGTCCCTTCAGGATAGAACCCTGTGGGGTTGTTTTTGCCTCTTTGGCCCTCTGGGTAACCTGCGCCCCAGACAGCAATGGACAGTTTCTCCTCCCCTTTTAATATTTTTTATGAATATTCCTTATTACATTTTTATGGGGGCTGGAGAGATGGCTCAGAGGTTAAGAGCACTGACTGCTCCTCCATAGGTCCTGAGTTCAATTCCCAACAACCACATGGTGGCTCACAACCATCTGTCACAGGATCTGATGCCCTCTTCTTAAATTTTTTAAATTATTCTTCTGTGTATGGGTGTTTTGCCTGCATATATGTCTGTGCACACCTGGGGAAGCCATAAGAATGGGTCCGATCCCCTGGGACTGGAGTTACAGGCAGTTGTGAGCGGCCATGGGAATCAGTCCTGGGCCCTCTGAAAAGGCAGTGAGTACTCTTAACTGCTGAGCTCTCTATTCATCTCCCCATGAATGTTCTTTCTAAAAGCCAACATGAAGTGTTTTATAGATCACTAGCTGTCCACACACACATACAAATTATTAGTAAATCCAAAGCCTTCTGTGACTCTTTTAACACTGTTTTCCAGGTTTCTGTTTTGTTGGTGGCTTTTTGTTTTGTTTTGTTTTAATACAGAATCCTTGTGGAGGCCAGATTGGCCTCCAACTCAGCAGTCCCCTTGCCTCAATTGTCCAAGAATTGTGTTTGAAAGAATGAACCACTATACCTGGCCAAGATTATTTTAACATCAAAAGATGCTTTGTGGGAGCTGAGAAGCTATCGTAAGTCCATAAGGAATATGACCCAGAAGCATGAACACCTGAGTTTGATTCTTAGCATTCATGTAAGAAGCTGTGACTAAGAGGCAGCCTGTGCTTATAATCCCAGTACTGGAGAGGCAGAGACAGGTGGCCTGTAAGCCTAGCCTAACCTCTGAGCTTTAGGTCTTGGTGAGAGACTGTGTCTCAAGAAAACCAAGATGGGGGGCTAGAGAGATGGCTCAGTGGTTAAGAACACTGACTGCTCTTCTGAAAGTCCTGAATTCAAATCCCAGCAACCACATGGTGGCTCACAACCATCTGTAAGGAGATCTGATGCCCTCTTCTGGTGTGCCTGAAGATTGCTACAGTGTACTTATATATAATAATAAATCTTAAAAAAAAAAAAAAGAAAGAAAAGAAAGAAGAGAGAAGAGAAGAGAAAAAAAAAGAAAGAAAGAAAACTAAGATGGATGGCTCCCGAGGAATGACACATGAGGCTGACCTGTAACTTCTTATATTTTTGGTTGTGAGCCTAGCCTTTAACGTCTGAGCCATCTCTCCAGCCCTGACCTGTAACTTCTATGTGCATACATACACATACACACCAGAGTGTTTTCTCACTGATGTGTTAGAGAGCATAGTGAGCTCAGCAAAACTGATAAACAGACAGGAGGGATGGCTTAGTGGGAAAAAGCACTTGCTGCTGCTCTTGCACAAGAGCATTAGTAGATGTTTGCTTCCTAGTACCTACATTGTAATTCCAGTTCCAGGAGTGCTGCTCTCTGAGCTTTATGGGCACGAGGTATACACATAGTGTATATACACACATGGAGGCGAAACACTCATACATAGGGAATTAAAACAATCTTTAGAAAACTTAGGAATTAATTCATTTCAATGAAATCATGTCATATTTGTTACATTTACATACTTTATAATGTGTGGAGACGTCCTCCCATATATGATACACATACATAATTTAAAATGTTGTGGTGTCACAAAAAAGTAAAAGAAGTAGGATTCAGTATCAGCAGTGTATTTATTTAATTAGTAGGTTGTACATATTACCATATGTCATCGATATAAAAATGATCCGTGTCTCCTAGAGTAATATAAAACCTTTGAAATCCAGTGTGTATCTACACCCATAGTGTAGGCGTTCAGTAGTTGCTTATAGTTAGTGGCTGTAATAGCAGACAGTGGAAGTGCAGACTTTGGTCTTTAGTGACCACATTTTTCCAGTAATTTCATGGGCTCTGGTGGTTTGCCATTCAAGAATTAGAAATTAGCACATTGTTCATTTGTTAAAATATGAAAATGATCTGTTCTGACCAAAGGCCTTTAAAATAAGGGTTGAGGATCTCAAGGTTTATGGGTATTTACAGATTAGTTTTAGGCTGGGCATGTGACTGACACTTGTAGTCCTAGCACTTGAGAGGCTGAAGCAGGAAACATGCTGTGAATTTGGGGCTAGCCTATGCTACATAGTTCCAGGCCAGCTTGGGCTGCAACATAAAAGTTTTGTCTCAAAAAATTAAAGTTAGTTTTAGTTTACTCTAATGAATTCAGTGTGAACTTTCTGTACACTCCAAGATTCAAAAGGACTTCCACTAATTAAACTTAAGATATGTAAACATTCAGCACTCAGGAGGCAGAGGCAGGCGGATTTCTGAGTTCGAGGCCAGCCTGGTCTACAGAGTGAGTTTCAGGACAGCCAAGGCTACACAGAGAAACCCTGTCTCGAAAAAACAAAACAAAACAAAACAAAAACAAAAAAAAAGATATGTAAGCATTATAATTAAAGGCATTCACAATTTGAGGCAGTAAGGTTAAAGACGGCTAAATAGTTCTTCAATGCAAAGGGAGCAGGACGAATTGTTAGACTTCAGCAAGACTTAATTTCTTGGAGTAAAATTCAATGCTTATAATTTTAAGTAATCTGATTCCCCTTCATTTCAGCTCAAATATATAATGACTTCCTAGTCTGTTAAACAGAGTAGTTTAGCTAACATCTACTGTGCCCAGATCCATAAGAGGCATTATTTATTCTCAAAGTGCCTTCTCCTCACTATTAATACTTTGGTTTGGGTATCCTGAGAGCCCTTCACATGGCCAGCAAGTTCACCTCCTAAATGCCTTTTGGGAACCTTGAACTTTTAAAAGTGCTTACTGACACAAAATTGTTACTTGCCTGGTTACTTCCTGTTCTTTGGGAGACTGATCTCCATGAGGGTAGGACCCATATTTATTCTGTGTTGTAATCCAGCCTGTGGCACCTGAAGGTACTACCCGTATTTGTTAAGTGAGAGAGCTCAAAATTCAGAAAGATTTGTATAACCTAGAGCACTCAGAAAGCAACATTAGTGAACAGGCGTTCTCAGGCAGTGTGACATACTCGTGGGATAATAACCTGATAGTCATTCAACAACCCTCCTTTCTTTTAAGTCTTTACTATTAGGCCACATGTATTTCTGGGTACTGATGATATCCAGCAATGAAAAGGCAAGACCCAAGTTCTCATGGGCCTGACATTCTAACAAACGGAAATAGCAGTAAAAGCCATAAACATCAAAATGTGAGAGATAAGTATCCTTAAAACAACAATGGGAATAGGTTGGGAGGCCTGTGCTAGTTTGGACTGGATGTGAAAAAGAGATTTAGTTCTATGCAAACGTTGTACAATCAGACTGTCACTACATAATGTAAACACTGGATCCAGATAGATTCAGACAACAAAAAAATCTCTTGTGGTCTACTGTCCAGATGTGGTGTGAAATGTCACCACATATTAAATGGAACACTGATGAAGTGTAGAATATGAACTCATCCGAACAGCAATCTTGTCGTTTTCCTGTGTGCGAGATTTCCTGTGTGTGATATCTACTTAGTTAACCTAGATGACCTTCCAGAGTTCCGGCCTCAACCTTCCCCCGGTCCACCTGATCACCAAGCCTCAATGTCTCTCAGATGGACTTCTGAAATCTGAACCTCTTCACTCAGTGATTCTGTCTCACACCTCTTAGAACAGAAATTGCTGCCTAACTGATCTCCTCTCCTCCATTCCCTGTTCTCCACATGGCTTTCCGAGTTCTTTGTAAAAATGGAAATTAGGTCTTACCCTAAGTTGACCAAAGTAACAACTGAGCTGGGCACTTAAGCCAAAGGATGTTTCAATCATTATGCTAATGAAAGAAATCTTAAGCAGATTTCTTCAGAAGACTAGAGCACTGAGAGCTAGTAAGATGGCTCTATGGATAAAGGTTCTTGCCATGCAAATCAGGCAACTTGAATTCAATTGGCAGGACCCATGGTGGAAAGAAAGAAACTACAAAATTATTCTCTGACCATTGGGTGTGCATCATGGAAGCACACCCCTAGCCCCATCATGTACACACACACACACACACACACACACACACACACACACGGGACACAGCCCTAATCATCTACCCCTTTGCTTTAGTTTTCCACTGTCCACAGGAAACACCAAACTGTACAACAAAGTGTACTTCCTGCTTCTACCCAACAAGTGCAATGGCGCCAGTCCAATAACCTCTTAGTTTCATCATGCCCTGCCTTTTCCTAATTCTGGGGCCAGACTGCAGGGTTTGACGCTCAAGTTCCTCCTAACTAGCTGTATCACATAAAAGAATCCCCACCCCACCCCTAACAGACACATAAACATTGTTTTCATGGCACTGCGGGGCCATAATATAATTTTAAAAAAGAAAAAGAAAAAGAAAACCCTTTAGCATTGTCCCAACTTAGGTAACCCTGTGGTGGTCATAGTCCTGCAACTTAGACTTAATGGAGGAGAAGGAGGAGGAGGAAGAGGAGGAGGAGAAAGAAAGAAAGAAAGAAAGAAAGAAAGAAAGAAAGAAAGAAGAAAGAATTGTTAAAGTTCACAGTAGTTATGAAGTTGTTTAAGGTAACAGTGAAACTGTATTGACTGTATTTCAATTCCCTTGGTGTCTTGAGGGTAGGAAGCATCCATTCTCTGTTCTCAAATGCGGTGAATGTCTGCCCTATCTGAGTGTTTCAGGAATGCTTCATGTTGAAGATGAGAAGGGAGGAGAGAATGACATCAAGCAGGGTTAAGGTATTTTACAAGTTGTGAAGAGGGCACCTATGGTGGCCCTAGGAGAAAGCTCCTAACCAGCTGACTCAGATGTCAGAAGTCAAATGTTTTAGCTTGCTCCATCATCTTTACTACACTATCGCTCCAAAAAAAAAAGGAGCCCTGTCCAACAAGCCAAGTGACAGCTAACACAGTCACAGCTCCTGGGACAAACTTGTCGCCAGGATTAGCCTGGACCACCTCCAAAGTCTGACGCAGTCTGGAAAGCTGGTAGGGAGTGTAGGAAAGCAGTCTGCAGACCCGCCGTGTGGTGCGAAGGCCAGCGACGCCCAAGGTGTGCGGGACGCACCTGCAACAAGCGGGCACGCGAAAGGCGGAGGGAAAACCTCGGCGAGCCGGAAACACTAAGAACCGCTTCCGGGTCAGGGGGCAGGAGCCACCATGGAAGCTCCCTGGGCCGCGGGGCCGCCTGAGCCGCTGCCTGGCGTCTGAGGCCAGTGAGGCGCCAAGCGGCCGGCGCTGCCCGCCGTGGATACGCGGGCGGCTCCCGGCGAGCAGCGGCCTCCGCCGCCATGTCGGTGCTGGGCGAGTACGAGCGACACTGCGATTCCATCAATTCGGACTTCGGAAGCGAGTCCGGGGGTGGCGGGGACTCGGGCCCGGGGCCCAGCGCTGGTCCGGGGCCGCGAGCCGGCGGCGGGGCGGCGGAGCAGGAGGAGCTGCACTACATCCCCATCCGCGTCCTGGGCCGCGGTGCCTTTGGCGAGGCCACGCTGTACCGCCGCACCGAGGTAGCGGCCCTCGGCTCCGGCCGCTGCCGGGCCTCCCCGCGCCCTCCTTCCCGGCGCCGCTTTCCAGTGCTGCTCGCCCCTGGCCCTCTATGGTCAAGCGTTCCCCGGGGTTTAGGTCTCGGGGACCCCACTGTGCTTTCGCTTCCCCTGCTCTAGGAAATTGGTTTGATCACCGATGTCACTGAGCGAGTCATTGAGCGGTCTTTTGCATTTTAGTTTTCCCATTTCTTAATTGGATTTAGCGATAACAACCTCGCTCCCCATCCTCCCCCCCAAAAAAACTTTTTGAAAGGTTATTTTGAGATCCAAACGAAGGTGCTTTGCACGTTGGGAACAGTATAAAAAGCTTACTTGCACTTTGGGAACAGTCTGTAAAAGCTTACTTCCTTTCGTATAGCTGTTGAAGGACGGGATGGGGAGTTGGTGTGTACTTCCAAATAGCCACACTGGCAGCTACAACAACCCACTGCTAGCCCTGTAGGTTTTGTTTTCTTGCTTTTTTCATAAATGATCACTTGGAGGATTTCCTTGATCACCAGAAAGATCGTTGTGTCTTGTTTGTTTGTTTTCTTCTTGCTTTTCCTTCAGTGATTGTGTAAGACAAATACTTTATTGGTGTAGTTGGGTCTGGGGAAACAAGGACCCCTTTCTTTGGGAACCCAAGGAAGCTAAGCCATTTTTTTCCCCACCTTCTTACATAAGGTCACAGTGGAGAGACCCATGAGCTACTGACTCCGAAATTAAGAATGTGTACTGATTTAAAATCCTGTAGTGATTCTACCTCCAAAAATTTACCATAACTTGAGTCTAATCTCCACAACCTTAAAACTCTAGCTTTAGGGTAAACATTTAATGAGAACTTGCTGAGGTTGCAAAAGGTGATTCATGCACCTGCCATTCTAGTGTCTGCTCCCAGCCAGCACTTTTTGTGCTGGGGATAAAACGGGCTTTGCCAGTGCTCAGAAGGCATTCCACCACTGAGCCATACCTCCTGCGTCCAGCATATATCTATGAAAAATGGAAGAAAAGTAGTTGCAAGAAAATATCTTTGTGTTCTTTTCTATTCCAGTAACCCATTAGTGGACATTATCATCTGTAGCCGCCTGTATTCTTATTTGTGCCCAAAGATGAGCGTCACTATTATTTTCTAGCATTTAAGTCAGTATAGTTAAGTGGCTCACTCGCTCACGGTTGAGCAGAGGAGCACCAGTTTCCTAGCTCTGTCTTATATGTCATATTCAACTTGGTTACTAGCTTTGAGTTAATTTTATCACACTTCTCAGAACTGTATGACATTATCTCTGTCACATGGTATTTATAAGATATGAACTTACAAAGCTTCTGAGAAGCAGCCCTTACCCTCTAGGTTATAGTTATAGCGAGAAGACCAGTCAGTCGAGTCATGTTAGGAACAGGGTCTCAGGTGTGGATATCCCAAGGAGAAAAAAAAGCACTGAGGACCCCTCGTGTGCGGACTCTAAGGATGAGTCGTGTTTACACATGTGGGAAAAAGTTTGAAGTTTTCCAAAAGAAAGTTTGAAAGGCCTTGCTGAGGTATTCTAAAGGAATGTTACTGTGTGTGTTGGTAGCTAAAGAATGAGAAGTCTCCCAAAACGGAAGTGACTGCAGCTTATGAGGATTTAAAAAAAGCAGGGGCCTGTGGGGTGGGGGGTCTTATTCAAAAAGAGTAAATGAAAGTCATGAAGTTTAAGTTTATGAAACCAGGCAGGTTTAATACTTGCATTTTATCCGGCCCTGCTGTTAGCTGGGATAGTGCTGTGCACTTCTTGTCTTCCTCCAATTCCAGTGCTGCCCCAGGCCCCATTATGACTAGGGACCCCCAGCATTCCTCAGTTCCAGTGCTGCCCCAGGCCCCACTATGACTAGGGACCCCCAGCATTCCTCGTAGAATCCCTGAAATCAGGTCCCATCTAACACTTATACCTGGAACTAATACTGGGCAAATTAAGGGTAGCAACAGAGTAGTGTTTTGATTGTTCTTCTATAATTTTTATCTTGTATACGTGTGTGATAATCAGCTTCCGCTGTACAGGTTCTTGGGGCTCACATTCAAGCTATCAGACTTGACAGCAAACACCTTTACCCAGTAAGCCATCTTACCAGCCCTCTAACACTATATATTTTTTAAAAGATATAGTTTCATTTTTAATTCACTGTCTATATGTGGGTATGTGCAAGTGAGGGTCGGCCCTTTCAGAGGTCAGGAGCATTGGATCCCACCCGGGGCCCTCCCAGAGCCAAAGCTGTAGGCATTTGTGAGCTGCCCAGAGTGGACACTGGTAATCAAACTCTGGTCCTCTGCAAAAGCAACATGCTCTCTTAGACACTTAACCACCATTCCAAGCCAGAACATACCACCTTCAGGCTTTGTCTCCTCTAGGTCTTCAGCAAAGTATAATAACTGTGCAGAACCTTAAGTCTGTCAAAAGGAGTAAAGAGTCATTCTTTGCCCCTCTAGGAGGTTTCTTTCTAGGCTCCCAGGTTGGGTTTGGATCCGTGCACTGCCAGGCAGGAGGGAAACTGCTCCCGCTCCTGTGTTGCAGGATGACTCACTGGTGGTGTGGAAGGAAGTTGACTTGACCCGACTGTCTGAGAAGGAGCGTCGAGATGCCCTGAATGAGATTGTCATCCTGGCGCTGCTGCAGCATGACAACATCATTGCCTACTACAACCACTTCATGGACAACACCACCCTGCTGATCGAGCTGGAGTACTGCAACGGTAAGCAGGCCTCAGCGGGGTGGGAGAAAGGATGAAACGAAATGCATTTCTGGAGAAGTGGCTGAGATCTTGGAGAGTTGTCAGATGATGTTCAGAGTGTGGGGAGAGTTCCTCTCCATTATTCTTTCTTATAGAGTTCCAGCCATCTCCAAGTTACTGAGTTTTGTGGTGAGGGATGGGTCCTTTCTAGTTTTTGTTTATTGTCTGGTTTTTGTGAGTCTTGATACATCTCAGGCTTGTATAACCCAGATTGACCTTGAACTGATAGCAGTCCTGCTCCTGTCTCCAAAGGGATGAGATTGCAGGTGTCAGCCACCACTCCTGGCTCTGCAAATCATTTTTTCAGTTGTATTTTGTATATATTTTTCAGGGTTTTTCTCATGGAATGACAGTTCATCACTTTAGACATAACACATCACCACATGGTACAATGTTTAATGAAATCTTATATGGGATATTTATTTATGTGAACTTAAGCTAATGCTGTTCTACTAATAAATGCTCTAAAGATCATAAGTAAATGAGAAAGGCAGTATGGTGTGACCTTATTTTTCTGGTTTCTGACTTCTTGGACACATTTTAGAGATAGAGATGGAGATGGAGATAGAGATAAATAGCAGTTCTGTCGTGTTGAAAAAACTAAATTCTACCTGACCTCCCTCCCACCCTGAGTCCCACTGCCCTCTGACTTTGTAGGGACTCAGCCCTGTGCCTTAGTTGCCTCATCCTCAATGAATTTGTTGATTCTTAGGGTTTATTAAGTGAGTTCTTTATATGAAGCAAGTGTTTGATAGCAGGCCTTATTATCTACCAGTCTTACTGCACGTGAGACTCTGCAGGGTCCTTTCGGAGCTGCACACTAAGGAGGTGCTGGCTCGTTCATCTGCACTCTTGCTTCATGATTAGTTCTGGTTCTGAACAACCCTAAGTATGCAATTTCTTTTTTTAAGATTTATTATTATTTTTTAATGTGCATTGGTGTTTTGACTGCATGTATATCTGTGTGAGGGTATCCAATCCCCTGGAACTGGAGTCACAGACAGATATGAGCTGCCATGTGGGTGCTGGGAATTGAACCCAGATCCTCTGGAAGAGCATCCAGTGCTCTTAACAGCTGAGCCATCTCTCCAGCCCCATAAGTAATTTTTAAAGTAGGTGCCTTACATAATTCACTTCCTTTTGGCTTAAGAGGAACTATAATAAATGGTACTTTTTTTTTTAAGATTTACTTATTTATTATATGTAAGTACACTGTAGCTGTCTTCAGACACTCCAGAAGAAGGCATCAGATTTCGTTACGGATGGTTGTGAGCCACCATGTGGTTACTGGGATTTGAACTCGGGACCTTCGGAAGAGCAGTTGGTGCTCTTAACCACTGAGCCATCTCGCCAGCCCAAATGATACTTTTTTTTATACTTCATTACTGAATTGTAGGGGAGGAGAATTGTAAAAATTTATTCATAAATTGGAGCTGTAGGTTGGAAATAAGATGAAATTTATACTTATTTTATAGGAAGAAATGAGTAAAAGTAATAATGACTTAAAGTCATCTAGGAGCAGACTCTAGATTCTAGGAAATTTTGTTGTTGTTGTTGTTGTTGTTGTTTGTTTTTCTTTCGAGGCAGGGTTTCTCTGTGTAGCCCTGGCTGTCCTGAAACTCACTCTGTAGACCAGGCTGGCCTGGAACTCAGAAATCCGCCTGCCTCTTCCTCCCAAGTGCTGGGATTAAAGGCATGCGCCACCACCGCCCGGCTCTAGGAAACCTTTTTAGTACGAAGAAAAAGTTATTTATAAACGATGTATTTTTAAACCAGTGCATCATAGGTGTAGTCTCCAGGTTCTAGTAGTCACACTGACAGAATTGCTATGAAAACACTGAGTCTGGAAAAGCCCACTCTGGCTTTGAAGCTGTTTCCCTGGAGACGCACGAGTGAGCTGCGCTCTCGGGTTTAAAGCTGAGAGCCCATCTTTGTGTTGAGCATCTTGTATGGGGGGGCGGGGCTTTTGACAAATATTTCTGACAGGAAGATGAGAAGAATTTTGTCTATATAAAAAACACAAGACGGAAGAAATAATTTCCTTTGGGAAGGAAGCAGAACCCTTCATTTCCTGATGTCACCTGTTAAAACCTCTATTAATACAGCACCCTAGCGTTTGTCTCCATTGAGCAACTCAACCTGTGTTTTGTTTAATTGTAGGAGGGAACCTCTATGACAAAATCCTTCGTCAGAAGGACAAGTTGTTCGAAGAAGAGGTAATTTACACGGGTGGCAGGAAGCTAGATCGTGTTTGAGTCTGCCTTCTGGTTCTTTCTTTACTCTTCCAACAATGAGGAGTGTGCTTTCCTTTGTTCAGACTCCTTCCGGGCTCTGAGTGATATTCATGAGGAAGGAGACCTCTAACACGGAAGCTGGCTATAGCTGCTTCCTAACCGTTTTACCTCCACCCCAGGATTCACTCTGGGCTTTCTTTCCTGGTTCTGTTACTGCATATTGGTATGCCCAGTTTTCTGTCCCTTTGCATTCTTCCTGGGGTTCTTTCCACAAGTCTGCTTTACCATACTGTATGTAATGATCTTGGAACTATTTTAGATGACCTGTGTTTTCTTTTTACCCTTAATACTTTTCTTTGCCTACTCAACCTACAAGCAAGGGCTATCAAGTTATGCTGAGTTGCAACCTCTGGTTGCAGCTTCTTTGGTGTGTGTGTGTGTGTGTGTGTGTGTGTGTGTGTGTGTGTGTGTTTATTTAAATGGGGTTTTTGTTTCTAATCCAAATATAACATTTTGAATCTGCAGATGGTGGTGTGGTACCTTTTTCAGATTGTTTCAGCAGTGAGCTGTATCCATAAAGCTGGAATCCTCCATAGGTAATGTCTGAAAAGAAACCTGTGGATTGGAATCTTCATTCCCCATCCCCCCGGCCCCCAGCATGTTCATGTCAGGGCTTCTTTGTTGATAGTGAGGAGAAGGAGCGAGTGAAGGAGGATGGTATCTGTGATCTCTGAGGTTAACCTAGGTGTGTGACCTAGGAAGACTCTCCCCAGTGGCTAGGTAACTAAGAACTTAGCTATGTCTTTTAGATGTACCTTAGAGTCGAGTTCATTGATTATCAGTGAAGCCCAGAAAGTGTTGTAAACGAAGTTCACAGTAAATGTTTTCTCTAAGGAAAAGTATTGGCAATTGTTGTTAGTACTGAAATTTTATTTTTATTTAAATACAAACATTTTCATTTTATATGATTTTTCCAAGTCTTTATTTGGTAAAAATTTGGGGAGAAAGGCTATCATTCATTTCTTGCAATAGAAGAAAACCATTCTAAGAACCCTTCCACCTTACCCTCTTCCTAAGCAAGTGACCATTGCTGGCAACTGATAATACTATATCAGAGTTTCTTTTAGTCGTTTGTCTGTTTAGTTAGGCTATATAGACTGCATTTCTTTAAAATTACTGAACGTCTGCCTACATTGCACAGTTGTTACTTCCTTTTTAAAAGTAAAGAAATAGACTGTTCTCAAAGAAACCACAGTGTGAGCCACATGGGGATTGTGTTCTATATGATCAGTAATCTTTAGAGAAGAGGCCAGCCACTTTATTCAGATACAGAAACAACCTTGTATGTTATTTCTGAGCCATGCAGTCTCTTGTGCCATAACAGATCATTTGAAATTTTGACATCAACTATGTGTTAAGGCATATCATTCAGGGTCTAACTGGTAACTGAAAAACAGTGAACCTTCAAGGAATATGGTTCTCTGGAGCACTGTTCTGCCATCTAACTCCTCCGCCAGTGACATCCTTTGCTGGGAATCCCTAGAGAGTGAAGATAGTTCTCTACCCTTCCTTCTTAAGCTCCTTCTCCAGCATTAAACTGGTGGTGAGGGGAGGGGGGGGGGATACAACCCTATGACAGAAACCAGGAGGTGCTAACACTCATTATTATTCTGTTCAGATCCTGGGAAAAGGTAGGTGGGAAGGTTAGTTCATTGTTCATTGTTACAGGGACTTAATATATTATATCTTATTTTTCAGAGATATAAAGACATTAAATATTTTTCTGACCAAGGCAAATCTGATAAAGCTTGGAGACTATGGCCTAGCAAAAAAACTTAATTCTGAGTACTCTATGGCTGAGACAGTGAGTATAGTCTTTATCTTTAATTGTTTTTGAAGTTTTTAAAAATATATGTTCATACATGTGCTTACATATGTGTATATACCCCATATGAGTGCAGGTGTCCACAGAGACCAAAAGAGGATATTGAAGTTATAAGCAGTTTGTGAGCCACCTAATGTGAGTGTTAGGAACCACACCTGGGTCTTCTGCAAGAGCTATGAGTACTCTTACCCACCGAGCCATCACTAAAGCTCCCTGATAGGTTTATTTTGTAAATGGGTACACATGATGCATATGGAGGTCGTAGGGAGATTTGTGGGGGTCACAACACCCTTTCTGTCATGTGGATCCTGGGCTCACATGATGCATATGGAGGTCATAAGGAGATTTGTGGGGGACATGACACTCTTCCTTCCTGTCATGGGGATCCTGGGCTTTAAACTCAGGCTGTGGGGCTTGGCAGCTGAGACATCCTACCTGATTTTTAAACGATCATTAATTAAAAAGCAGACCTAATATGGCCTTTAGGACAGTGATCTTATCCTTAGCATTAAAACCTAAGTATTACATCTCTGGTTTTACAGTGCTCTGCCCTTAAAAGAACGTGGAAATGTAAATTAATACAATTAACTTTGTCCTAATGTCTTCTGATATCCTGACATGCCTGCAAACAATATAGCCATCTAGACTTGAGAGTGTCTGTTTCAGGAACTCAGTGTTTATATGGTAATGGCCAATTCCTTATGGATTTTTTTTTTTTCTGGTAAAACCAAGATTTAACTGTTAACTTTTAGCTAGTTAAATGCAATTTAAAAAAAATGATACAAAAATGTATAAATGCCATTTAAGCCTTTGACATAAAGATACCTGTGTTCTTGGAAGTAGAATAGTTAATATACAAACATTTCATTTTCATACCTTTGTGTTCTCCTTTGGGGTAGTGACATCTGCATAGCCTCGGTAAGCCTTGACTTAGACATCCTCCTGCCTCAATGGTAGGATTACAGGTGTGTGCTGCTGTGTCCAACTTTCAAAGACCATTCTTGTAGATTTTTTTTTTTTTTGAAACAGGGCCTCAACCCCTCTTCATAGCCAAGATCTTGATCTTTATCTAGCCATTGACCATCTGCTTCCATCTCCCAAGCGCTGGCTTTACAGGCGTGGACCACTGTACCTCGCTCTGAGCCCATTTTTGTTTTGGATTTCGTTGTTCATGGGTATGGGGTTTTGCCAGAAGCAGGTATCACCTCAGAAGGTGTCAGGTCCGCAGAAACTGGAGTTACAAACAATTGTTATTTTTGTCATAGAGGTGCTGGGGATTGAACCCAGGTACTCTAGGAGAGTGGTCAGTGCTCTTAACCACCGAACCATCTCTCCAGCCCATATATTGGTTTCACAAATATCAAGTTCATTATTTGCCTTTCAGTTAGAACCTTTAACTCCTTTATCCAGGTGCCATCTCTCACTACCTATAGTTAGCTTTTAACCACTGGTTAATTTTATTTTTTTAACGATTTATTAGTGTGTGTGTGTGTGTGTGTGTGTGTGCTCAAGTGCTCACAACACTTGCATGTATGTGGCTGTGGAGGCCAGAGTGGGCATTGGACTCCTTGAACTTGAGGTGCAGGCATTTGTGAGCTGCCTGATGTGATTGCTGGTTTCCAAACTCCATTCCTCTCTGAGAAAGGACTTAAGCATTGAGTCCTCCTTACCCCAAATCAGTAAACTTTCAAGTCTGTCTCTTTATTAGCCAAGGTTCTCTATAGGAGCAGAACTAATCAGGTGATGCTAGATTAAAAGGAGACTTGTTAGAGTGATGTACAGGCTGTGGTCCCACTAGCTCAATGGTGGCTATCTCCTAAAAGAAAGGTCTCAAGGGCTGGATGTCTCAGTTGGTCTCTGGTCTGTGTTGGAGTCCTGAAAAGGTAGATTCTCTTACCAATGAAGGAACGCCTCCAGAGTTAGATAAATGAATTACCAGCAAGAGGAGGACAAACAGGCAAAAGTGAAAGCTTCCTTTTATGGTGGCCTGCCTCTAGACAGTGTGGCTGACACTGGCGTGGGTCTCGGATCTCAAATGGTGGCCTGCCTCTAGACAGTGTGGCTGACACTGGCGTGGGTCTCGGATCTCAAATGATCTGCATGTAAGGTGGGAGTTTCCATGTCATTTGACCCAATCAAGAAAAATTCCTCACGGGTGTGCCCTGCTGCTTGGGTTTTAGGTGATTCCAAATGTGGTCAAGTTATCCAGCAAGATTAGCCCTCACAGTCTCTTACGTGTTTGAGGTCTGCAGTAGACCTTGAATATGTAAAGTCTATGTGAGGCCTACAGCGCTGAGCTTTGTCTTCCACGTTACCCATAGTGCTCTCCTGAAAGTTGCCCTTTAGTAAGTGGCCCAGGAGGTTTGCTAAGAACACTGTTTCTCCCACTATGCAGGGCTGGCACCTCTGCCCATGCGGCTGAACCCTGTTCCTCTTGAGACCTTGAGTAGCACCATCTCACTTTTGCAGCCTGCTAATGAGTGTTTCCTGATTGTCAGCACTAATTCCTTAACTTATCTGTTGAAATGGTTGTATAGTTACCTGAGAAAAGAAATTAATTTTGTATTTTCTTTGTTCCTGTTGTTAGCTTGTGGGCACTCCATATTACATGTCTCCAGAGCTCTGCCAAGGAGTAAAATACAATTTCAAGTCTGATATCTGGGCAGTTGGCTGTGTCATTTTTGAACTGCTTACTCTGAAAAGAACATTTGATGCCACAGTAAGTTGTGTATTGTCCCCATGTCCCCATGTGGCCTTTGCAATGTGGTATGTGTTGGAGTGAATCAACTTCAGTTATTACTGAAGTTCTGATTTCCTGAAAAGAAATCACCTGTAGTAAAGATAAATGAAGGGATGAGGAATGAATGAGTGGCCTATAGTTAGAGCCTGGGTTATTGAACGTTATTAAAATGCCATAGACTAGATTTATCTGCAGCCTGAATCCCTCTGTTGCAATGAACACAAGCAGGCAGCTGAAGCACTGTGCTTGGATTACTGGACTATAATTCTAAGGCTCTAGAGCAGTGGTTCTCAGCCTGTGGGTCGAGATGCTTTTAGATGTCTAATGACCCTTTCACAGGGGTCAACTATCAGATATCCTACATATCAGATATTTACATTATAATTCATAATAGTAGTAAAATTACAGTTATGAAGTAACAGCTAAATAATCTTATGATTGGGGGTCACCACACATGAGGAACTGTATTAAAGGGTCACAGCATTAGGAAGGCTGAGAACCACTGCAGTAAAGTCATCTGTGTGATGCTACGGTTTGGAAAAGATGTTTCATTTCTTAGAGTTTAGCTACATCAGTTTTGTTTTGTTTTTAAGCTGAGGCGAATTATGTATAACACCTATCAAAGTATTTTGAAACCTCATACACTTTCTAAGTAAAGATTGTCTCTGTTTTTTTGTTTTTTTATTTGAGATTGTCTTTGTTCTTTTTTTTGTTTTGTTTTTCGAGACAGGGTTTTTCTGTCTAGCCCTGGCTGTCCTGGAACTCACTTTGTAGACCAGGCTGGCCTGGAACTCAGAAATCCACCTGCCTCTGCCTCCCAAGTGCTGGGATTAAAGGCATGCGCCGCCACGCCCAGCCTGATTGTCTTTGTTCTTATGGACAGCAAATCTTTAAATCTTTTTCTTTTCTCTTCTTTAAAGCCTAATGTAAAAAAACAAAAAGCTGTTTCTCAAACTTTAATTTGCATTCAGAATTACTTGGATATCTTGTTAAAATGCAGATTCTGTTTGAACAGGTCAGGGTGGAATGGGCCATGTGCTGTGTTTCTAACTAGCTCCTAGATGCTGCTGTTGGCTGTATTCCATGAGCCACACTTGGGAGTAGCTGAAGCGGATTGATGTGGCCAGGTGTAAGAATGTAGACAAATCATTTCTGTGGTCCCGTTTCCTCACTACCACCTGAGAATGACGCCTAAATCTCTGTGGAGGTTTTCTGATGTTGCATATGGAAAAGGGGAATGTAGGGTAATGCAGACTCACTGGTCTGCTTTGAGCCCTGTTTCTTTTCCTAATTGGTATACCTCTAATTCTCCTAAATAGTGGAGTAAGAAAAACTACTTGTGGAGTAGACAGGTTCCAGCTGGAATCTCTTGTAAGTAATCACAGCTACTCTGATGAAGATGTCACTGTTGTGTTGAGAGGCCAGTGCTCTATAACACCTGCCTGTCACCTGCGGCTATACCACCTCAGTCAGCATGTAGAGAGCTTAGGAACTACTTCAGAAATTGAATGGTCTTTATTTTTGACAGACAGCTACCTACATTTAACAACAAAGTTTTTAAAAAGAGGGCTGACTAGATGATGGCTCTAGTGGTTAAGAGTACTTGCTGTTCTCGCAGAAGGCCCAAGCTCACAGCTGCCTTATAACTGTGAGACCTTGGATTTGGGTGGCTGGGAGTTAGGGAGGTGTTCTGTTGTTGTTGTTTTAATTTAGTTTGGTTTTGGTTTTTGAAATAGGGTTTCTCTATGTAGCCCTGGCTGACCTGGAACTCACTCTATAGATCAGACTGGCCTTGAACTCAGACCTGTCTCTGCCTCTCCAGTGCTGGGATTAAAGGCCTGTGCCGCCACCACTCAGCTGATGTCTGGATTTTTTTTTTTTAATACCTGTGATTTTGAGCAAGTTGTTTTATATTACTGAGCCCCATTTTTCTTGTGTACAAATTAATGATGGTAATAACTTCATTATATTATGTCTATAAAGATAAAAATATACATGTAATATGCCTGTCTAGTTTTCAGTAGTTCCTTACTAAGATGGTAGGGCTCTGTTACACTGCTGTTAACTACTGTCTCATTTTAAGATACTTTGTGAATTTTTTGCTGGAGCCAAATTAGTTAGCAAGGGAATTTCAGGAAACCTAGCATACTTAATCATGCTTCTTTTTGTGAGAGGTGGGCAGGGTCTCGTGTAGAGCATGCTGGTCTACTCACTATTTACCCAGGGATGGACTTGAACTCCTGCCGTCTGTCTCTGCTTCCCTATGCTTTTATACCTGGCTATGTTTTTCTTTTCTTGAGATTCAACTGAAAGGTGATATTATAATGTATTCCTGGGAACACACTGTTGGCTACACGGTCCTAGTTTTGATCTCTATCTTAGGATTCCCTTCATTCCATCTAATAGCAGCATCGCCCCTCGTCCTGACACGTACTGATAGTCCTGCTATGAAATCAGCTAACACGGAACTGTTGCCACTTCTCTGAGTGGTCAGATACCTCGGGCCCCTGCCTGCTAGAGATAGTGCTGTCTTTTTGTTTTAATTGTTAATTATTTTATTTGTAAGGGTATTTTGCCTGCATGTGTGACTGTGTGCCTGGTGTCTGCAGAGGACAGACGACAGTGTTGGATCCTCCAGAATAGGAGTAACACATAGTTGTGAGCCACCCTGTAGGTGCTAGGGATTGAACCTGGGTCCCCAGAAAAACAGCCAGTGCTCTGTAACTACTGAGCCACTCCTCACGCCCAATAATGCTATCTTTGTATAACCAGGAACAATGCGGTCACCCTTCTCTTCTAGAACCCGCTCAACCTATGTGTGAAGATCGTGCAGGGAATCCGGGCCATGGAAGTTGACTCTAGTCAGTATTCTTTGGAACTGATCCAGTTGGTACACGCATGCCTCGACCAGGTAGGTCTGATTTACTCATCTATTTCATACAGCCTCAGTGTTTGGGTATGACTAGATATGAAGCACACAAAACCACTTCTACCTCCTCACGCTTGTCTCAGGATAAACATTGGTAATTTGTGATACCTGTCTGCAAACTCTTAATCTATTTTTAATCCTTTAAAAAAATTAATTTAGTCATTTATTTATTATGTGCATTGATGTTTTGCCTGCATGTATGCCTGTGTTTCAGGGGAGTCAGATCCCCTGGAACTGAAGTTATAAATAGTTGTGAGCTGCCATGTAGGTGCTGGGAAATGAATCTAGGACCTCTGGAAGAGCAGCCAGTGCTCTTAACCCCTGAGTGGTCTCTCCAGCCCTTTTTTTTTTTTCTAATTTGAAAATATGTAATTGTAAGATGGTTTTTAACATCTAAGTTGTGTTGTGTTTTGTTTTGTTTTTTTGTTTTTGTTTTTGTCAAGTTTTGATTTTGTATTTTAAAAAACAACAACAACAAAAACCTAAGGTTTGTCACAGCTCAGGCCTGGCCTTGAATTTGTTGTGATCCTGTAGTCTCAGCCTCCTAAGTGCTGAGACTCTAGGTTTATACCATCACACCCTGTAGGAGGATAACTGGTTTTATAAAAATATAGTCGGGTATAATAAATTAATATAAAAAATAAATATAGTTCTATCAAAGTTTCTTTTTTTAACTATTTTTATTTTATGTACATTGATGATTTGACTGCATGTATATGTGTGTGAGGGTGTTGGATCCCCTGCAACAGGAGTTGTAGACAGTTGTGAACTGCAATGTGAGTGCCAGGAACTGAACGTCTAGAAGAACAACCAGTTCTTTTCTTTTCTTTTCTTTTCTTTTCTTTTCTTTTCGTTTCGTTTCTTTCTTTCTTTCGATTTATTATTATAAGTACACTGTAGCTATCTTCAGATGCACCAGAAGAGGGTGTCAGATTTCATTACAGGTGGTTGTGAGCCACTATGTGGTTGCTGGGATTTGAACTCAGGACCTTCAGAAGAGCAGTCAGTGCTCTTACCCACTGAGCCATCTCACCAGCCCAGCACAACCAGTTTCTTAACTGTGTATTCAGTTCTAGTGTTACTGATGGTATGGGCACAAAGCCACTAGCTTCAGATTCACCAGTTGGGGATTTTAGAAGGAAAAAGATGATCCCTGGTCCCTACTCCAGACTGCAGAGTCTCCATCTAAAACTCAGAAATGGCCTTCCAAGTGCCCCAGGTGACTAGGCGCTTCTGTGTTAGGCTTTGAGAGTTGCTGCCTTGACTGAACTGATGTGGAGGACATATTATACAAACCCTCATTCATGTGCAGTGTTTGTCTCGTGTGCAAGAGACTTGATAAATACCAAATATGAAATGCAACATAAGAAAAAAATCTCATTATGTACCCCTGATTGGCCAGGAACTTGCTGTTCGAATCGCAAAGACTCACTCACCTCTGTTTCATAAGTGCTGAGGTTAAAAGTCTTCTACCACACTGGCAAGAAATTAATATATTTTTTTAAAGATTTATTTTATTTATTATATGTAAATACACTGTAGCTGTCTTCAGACACTCCAGAAGAGGGCGCCAGATCTCGTTACAGATGGTTGTGAGCCACCATGTGGATGCTGGGATTTGAACTTATCACCTTCGGAAGAGTAGTCAGGTGCTCTTACCCGCTGAGCCATCTCACCAGCCCTGAGAAATTAATATTTTTATTGAAGGTTTTTTTCTTGAGAATTTTATACATAGGTACTAACTACATTACTCCTGTCTCTTCCCCCCAAACTCCTCCCATACCCTCCTCCCCAATTCCTGATTTATTCTTTATTATTATTATATCTATATACACCTGTAAATATACTCATACATACACACACACACACACACACACACACACATACACACACACACATACATATACCTACAGAGTCCAGGTTCTAGAAGAAAAGGAAGACTGCATTGTTCCTCGTTATATAAAGATAGTATTGGGACTTGAGGGATGGCTCAGCACCAGGTGCTTTTCCAGAGGCCCCAGGTTCAATCCCAGCACCCACATGGTGGCTCACAACTATGTCCTCCTCCTATTCTGGAAGATCCAGCAGTCTTTTCTTGTATGTGCATGCAGGGCTGACTACTTGGGTTGGAACAACATGTAAGAGCCTGTTCGTGGAGGAAACTGGCTCTTCCTTGTTCAGCAGCCATTAACTACTCGTAGCTCTTCATCCAGGGCTGGGATCCTGTGTCATTCCCCTGTCCTCACTGGCATGTCAGCTGCTGATGTCACTATGCTGCTCTTTTCAGCAGCTATTCTATAGAGAGTTCATGGGTACATTTTCCCTGTCATGTCTAGGTAATAGGATATATCAGCAAGTATTCTGACTTCTCAGTCTTAGAAATTATAATTTAATTATAATTGTAAATCTATATTATAAATATATAATTATAAATATAATTAAAATAAAAAGACTTTATTTCTAAATTGGTTCCCATATTGCCCGTTCACTTTCAAAGAAAACTAATCTTTTTACTGTTTAGGACCCTGAACAGAGACCCGCTGCAGATGAGCTCCTGGACCTCCCCCTTCTCAGGAAACGCAGGAGGTAATCCACACAGAATCACTTCATCCAGAGGTGGTTGAGAGTACACAGGAAGGGCACTGCTTCCTTCCCCAACGCTGCTCTCATTGCTTAGGGGACTTCCTTGCTTTTACCAAGAGCTGTCTGTTCCACTTCTGTGCACGTTTTAATTCTACAGTTGAGGCATTAGTATCCTTAGATTTGCATTTAGGGACTTGGAGTGAGCTGTGTTATTTTGTTTTGTTTGAGACAAGACCTTGCCCTGTAACCCAGGCTGACATCAAACTTGCCATCCTCCTGCCTCAGCTTTTCTAGCACTGAGATTATAGGCATACATCATCCTATTTTTAGTTTTTTGAGGAACCCCATTTTCCATGACATACTATTTTATATCACTACCAACAGTGTGTGAGTTCCTGTCTCTCCACAGCCTTGCCAGTAAGTGTCCCTCTTTAGGCTTTTTAGGGATAGCCTTGTAGTTGAGGCAAGAAAAGCTCCCCACTTTGATGTGCTTTCCCTGGTGATGGGATGGTGAGCATTTGGTATATAGTGCCTTTTTAAAAAATCTTTGAACAGAGTCTGTTCAAATCACCGTTTTAAAATGAAGTTAGGTTTATTTTCTTTTAATTGAGGAGTTTCTAATCATTCAATAGTTTGGGGTACATTGAAATTTTTGTTCCATAACTAATTTTTCTGGTTTCTAGTTGATTTGTTTATTTTCTTAAGATTAATTTTTAAAATTTTATTTTATATGTATGTTTTGCTTGAATGTATGTATGTACCACATACATACCTGGTGCCCAAAGAAACCAGAAGAGGGCAACAACTGCCCTTTGACTGGAGTTACCAGTGGTTGTGAGCTGCCCTGTGGGCACAGGAACTGAAGCCCTGGCTCCTGTAAGAGCAGTAAGTGCTCTTAACCACTGAGCCACCTCTTCAGCCCCCTTTGTTTTATTATATTTCTAGAATGTCTTTTATGTATTCTTGGACAGTTTCATATATGCATATAGTATATCTTGATTATATTCACCCCACACTCCTCCTTGAGCACTTCCCCTCCCACCATCACGTTGGCTCACTTTTTTATAACCCATTGAATCTTAATTGATACTGCCTGTGGGATGTTAACTGATCCTGCTGACTTGCTCTTGTACAGGAAGCTGTAACCTTGGGGAGTTTATGAGAGCAGCAGCCACGCCATGTCCAGAGGACAGCCTTTCCCAGCTCTCTTCCCCATCGTCAGCTCTTACATTCTCTCCAGCCCTCTTTCCCAGGATGCCCTGAGCCTTGTTGGTTTATAATCAGTGTTTTAATATCTAGAATTATGTGTTATGCCCAGATACAGCCCGAGAGCTTCTATTTTTGTTCTTTGCATATTCAGGCACTATTCTCATTTGGGACTCATTAAGCATATTTAATTTTTAATTATTTCTCAACAATATAATTGTGGCTTTAATCTCTAACTGAAATTTTTCAATTAATTTTTAATTGAATTTTTTATTTTATACTTTGTACTTTGATTGTAAAATATAAGATGTCATACTCTAGGCAGAAAAGAATAATAGAATGAAAAGCATAGATACATAAAGTTGTGTACAATACTCTGGAAACACAAAATTCTATTTGGCTACATTAGTGGTTCTAGACCTGGCCAAACTGTCTTAAGAGCTTTCAAAAATTATTGATGCCTGTAAGATACTGCAGTAATTTATAGATTTATTCAGAATGATGAGCCTGGCTAGAGTATGGGTTATAAAGAAAAGAAAGAAAGATCAGGATGCTTGAATGCCAAGCTTAATTTAAAAGAGAGTGCATGGGCTGGAGAGATAAGCACTCACTGCTTTTGTAGGCTCTAAGTTCAGTTCCAGCACTCACTCCAGGCGGCTCACAGCCACCTAGCTCTGGGAATCTGACTCCTCTGGCCTCTGCTTGCACCTGCACTCATGAGCGTGCGTGGGCTCACACACACACAAATGGATTGTAAGAAAGAAACAAACACAAGGACTGTTTGTTTGTAGAGGACAGTTTATGTGATGAGAGGGCTGCCCATAGAATTTACACAGTAGAACTTATCAGTCCTCAGGTTGGCTTAGGACATAAGGACATAAAGACTGATTGGGACGCTTATAAGCAAGGCTGGATTTTACGAATCAGATGGGAAGCAAAGCTGTGCAGAACCAAGGTAATAAGACTGGGCAGGAAGTGTAGCAGAATAATTACAGTGATTGAGTATAATGGTGTACCACTATAATCCCTGCACCTGGAAGGCAAAGGCAGGAGATCACAAGTTCAAAGCTGGTCTGAGACACATAGACACATACAGAGGGAGGGAGGGAGGGAGGGAGAGAAAATTCTATAAAGATACTGTCTCTGTGGAATCTATAAAAATGGCACAGTGAAGAAAGGGAGAGAAAGGGCCAGGCCGTGGTGGCGCACGCCTTTAACCCCAGCAGAAGCAGGCGGATTTCTGAGTTCGAGGCCAGCCTGGTCTACAAAGTGAGTTCCAGGACATCCAGGGCTATATAGAGAAACCCTGTCTCGAAAAACCAAAAAAGAAAAAAAGGAAGGAAGGAGAGAAAAGGAAAGGAAAGAAAAGAAAAGAGAGAAAAGAAAAGAGAGAGAAGAGAGTCAGAGATGACTGAAGTTGTTGATTGGGAAAGAATGAAGGAGTATTGCCAGTTATAAAAATAGGGAAATCAGAAAGAAAAGCTGGCTTGGCAGAAAGATAGCAAGCCCAGGATTGGATCTGCTGAGCTTGTTCATCAGTGGGCAGATCAGAATGGAGACATCTGACTCCTCTGTCATGTGTGTCAGGGACTCTCAAGGCTCCCTGTTGCAGTCCAGACCATTTCTCATACATAATAAAGCAAGACCCACTGTCCTTTGTATATAACAAGGCATACAATGTCAGGCCTGTGTAACTCAGGTTTTTAAATTGCTTTCCTATATAATTGTCATGTTGTAGGAGGTATGTATATGTTTATAAGATTTAGTTCATGAAGCAGGGCGTGGTGGCGCATGCCTTTAATCCCAGCATTCGGGAGGCAGAGGCAGGCGGATTTCTGAGTTCGAGGCCAGCCTGGTCTACAACGTGAGTTCAACAGGGTTATACAGAGAGACCCTGTCTCGAAAAACCAAAAAAAAAAATTTTAGTTCATGAAATGTACTAAAGGGACATGGTTGTAATGTACCTGGTATTCTACTCATGTAACTTTATTTTTCTTTGGTAGAGAGATGGAAGAAAAAGTCACTCTGCTCAATGCACCTACAAAGAGACCAAGGTAATGCTCAAGAGGCTGTGGAAGTATCATGTATCTTCAGTTTCTGATCTGGGGGACTACTTGAGTTTGTGCATATGCTTAATTTGATTTTACAATCTGTGGTACCAGTTTAGGAGCTAACATCAGCTTGAATATCAGCTAGTCAGTTCTTTCTTTATTATTTTTAAGATCTGTTTGTGCATTGTATGCATGCAGGTGCCTTCAAAGACCAGAGCAGGGACTGGATCCTCTAGAGCTGGATTTGTGGGCACTTGTGAGCCACCTGTAGGGTGGCTGGGCGGTTTCCACTGAAAGAGCAGTACACACTCTTAATGCTGAGCCTCTGTTCAGCCCCTACTGAACATTTTTGTTGCTTTGTTGAGTTTTTGTTCAAATATGTGTGACTGTTTCATCTGCATGTGTATCTGTATGTATGTGGGCCTGGTCTCTACAGAGGTCAGAAGAATTCCCTGCAACTGGACTTAGAGCTGCCACTAGGTGCTGAGACTCAAACCTGGGTCCTCTAGAAAAGCAACCAGTTCTCTTCGTCTCTAAGCCATCTTGCTAGCTCCAGATAGTCTTTTCTGAAGAGAAGAAGAAAGCCATCACTTCTAACAATAAAGTGGATGTTATTACCATGATTGTTGAAAAAGTGGAGCTGTTAGGGACTGAATGGAATCTGGTCTGGCTGGGCCATGATGAACTATCTCAGGTGGACTTTGGAAAGCCTGTTTTAAGAGAGGATTGAAAGAATATACTTTCTCATGCCCACCCTGACAGTTTTTTGAGATAATAGACTTTTAAAAGGGGGGGAGGGTGTTAGGGGGCTGGAGAGATGGCTCAGTGGTTAAGAGCATTGACTCCTCTTCCAAAGGTCCTGAGCCTGAGTTCAAATCCCAGCAACCACATGATGGCTCATAAACATCCGTAATGAAATCTGACGCCCTCGTCTGGCTTGTCAGAAGACAGCTACAGGGTACTTACATATAATAAATGAATAAATCAGAAAAAAAAAAAGAAGGGATTTACATAGCCCACACTGCTTTTGTTATGTGTCCCCAGGGAGCAAGCCCAAGGCTTCTTATACACTAGACAAGCTCTGAGCTACATTTCCAGCCTTCTTTGAGACCATCTTTATGTTAAATGTGCCTTTGTTTGGGGATGCTGGCAGGTCAAGCACTGTGACAGAAGCACCCATTGCTGTGGTAACATCACGGACCAGTGAAGTCTATGTTTGGGGTGGTGGAAAGTCCACACCTCAGAAATTGGATGTCATCAAGAGTGGCTGTAGTGCTCGACAGGTGTGTGCCGGGAACACCCACTTTGCTGTGGTCACCGTGGAGAAGGAACTCTATACCTGGGTGGTAAGTAGAGTGGGCTCCAAGCCCTGTTGCTTCTGGGCCCTGCTGTGTAGGCATTCTGTTAGCTGTCCTTGTGCTGCAGGAATGAGGTGATAGAACATGATCCTGTGAAAGCAGATGTGGGCTGTGTAGGTCACCCATGCAGCTCCATTCCTGGACATAGTAGTCACCTGTGAATGGTTTTGGATGAAAGAATGAGAAAGGGAAAGAAAATGTGAGAGCCTTGAAGACTGGGCTAGCTGTTGTGGACAAGTAGATGGTTTCAGATATGCCAGGTACTTGTGTTCTGTTTCCATGAGATAAGAGCAGCTAGTGTCTGTGTAGCTTTGTAAACAAGTGAAACACATGCCAGCCATGTCAGGAAACTCCAAGCCCTTCCTCTGTGAATAAAATGCTAAGACTTTCCTGCTGTCCTCTGCAGGGCTGGGGTATAGGTGTGCACCACCAACATGTTTTCTGCTTTTTGCAGATCTGCTACTCTCCACACTCACCCACAGTACAGCTTCCACCCTTGCCACTCTGTTAGCATTGACCTTGAACATATGACCTAGAAACTGATAAGATAAACAAACACCCCTTGCTGTCCTGGTTGGCCTCTCAGCAACACCTAGCGTCATTAATTGACTGTTCCCTCTGAGCTCTGTTGTCACTTGGCTTCCTGTTTGATTGCTGTGCCTCTGTAGGTGCATTTCAGGCTACCAGCCTCACTCTCTACCTCAGCTTCCTCTCTGAGGGAGCTCTTCTATTTCAGTGACTTACAGCTTTTTTTCATAGGTGCAAGTATTTGTCTTATCCCCTGCTTTACCTCTGTCTTAGTCAGGGTTTCTATTCCTGCACAAACATCATGACCAAGAAGCAAGCTGGGGAGGAAAGGGTTTATTCAGCTTACACTTCCACATTGCTGTTCATCACCAAAGGAAGTCAGGTCTGGAACTCAAGCAGTCAGGAAGCAGGAGCTGATGCAGAGGCCTTGCAGGGATGTTCCTTGCCGGCTTGCTTCCCCTGGCTTGCTCAGCGTGCTCTCTTATAGAACCAAGATTACCAGCCCAGAGATGGCACCACCACAAGGGGCCCTCCCCCCTTGATCACTAATTGAGAAAGTACCTTACAGCTGGATCTCATGGAGTCATTTTCTCAACTGAAGCTCCTTTCTTTGTGATAACTCCAGCCTGTGTCAAGTTGACACACAAAACCAGCCAGTACAACCTTCATTGTATGAGAAGAGACAATGAGTAATTGTGAATGTTAAAAGGAAAAAAAAAAAAAAGAGTGATTTGATCTCTGTAACAGCGATAACCTTTGGTTATTTTCTAAAACCTTATTCCCTAAAGAATTAGCCCGAGGGAAGCTACCAGAAATGGAATGAAAGTCATGCCTTACAACTGTTTATTAAAGGGCTTATATTTGAGTGAGTGCACAGGAAGAGTTGCTGTCACTAGGAAACTTACAAAGCTATGAGGACTGACTGTTCTTAGTACTATAGAGCACTTCTGCCAGGAGCCATCAAGGAGAAGCAAAAACCTAGCGGGTTCTCCTCCTGAGATGCATCCACCATAGACGTCAAAGTTAATGACAGATTTGCCTCTCTAGGCAAGAATGAGAAGATTTCATTTTAGGAAACATTCCTGCTATTAATATGCTTTCCCTCTTATTATTAAACATATATAACAATCACTAGGAATTAGCCTACCCTTTTGAGTAGATATCTGCAGAACAATGAAGATGTACTACTGTCTTGTAGTGATGCTATAAAGACAAATAGACGATTTTTTAATTCTTAATGATGATCCTATAAGAATTCCTAAAATTAGACTGAAGAGATGGCTCAGCAGTTAAGAGCACTGACTGCTCTTCTAGAAGTCCTGAGTTCAATTTCCAGCAACCACATGGTGGCTCACAACCATCTGTAATGGGATCTGATGCCCTCTTCTGGTGTGTCTGAAGAGAGTGACAGTGTACTCATATACATTAAATAAATAAATCCTTAAAAAAAGAATTCCTAAAATTATATTAGTAATTATTAAGCTCTTTTATAATAGGATTGTCATTAACTCCTTTCTGATGTCAAAACTGCACTGAGAACTCCGCCAATCTTCAAGTGTCAATCAAGTGTTAATTGCTTCTGAGATAGCAAGCTGGCATCTACAACTTAGAGCACATTCCAAGAGGTTGTAAAACAACCAAAAGTCATACAAAGGGGAACTAAGGATTTACTATAAGTGCAAGGACAGAAGATAAAGTAATGACTGGGTTTATCTACACAAAACTTCACTAATAACTTAGTCACAAAAAATGATGGCTTTTCAGTTTTAGTGAACCTGTTCAGCTAAGTAGTGAATGTTTAGCCAGATAATTACTCTTTTTTTTTTTTTTTTTTGGTTTTTGGTTTTTGGAGACAGGGTTTCTCTGTGTAGCCTTGGCTGTCCTGGAACTCACTCTGTAGACCAGAACTCAACTCAGACCTCAAACGCAGAAATCTGCCTGCCTCTGCCTCTCAAGTGCTGGGATTTAAGGCATGCACTGAAAGACCTACAACATGAGGACCCCCACGTTCTGACTCAGGAGAGGCGACACCCCAAATCACTCATGAGAAACGGTCTTAATGCAAACAGCAAGAGGATTTTTACTCAGAGAATGCCAGTGCTCTGGGGACAACTCGTATCCCAGAAATGGATAGAGGAGTCAACCCCGAGGGGAAAGGAGACCCAGTATGTATGGGTCCTCAAGGGGGAAAGGAGGAGGAGGAGGGAGGAGGGTCCATTCTTAGGATGGTTTCTAAAGAAGAAATGGGTACAAGGAAGGGGTCATGCACAGATGCACAGGTGCACAAGTGAAAATTTTCAATCTCAGTCCAGCAACCAAACCAAAAACACTTGGCAGTGAGCTATATCGGTTGGCAATTACATGTATTCAAAGAACAGTCAGGACATGGATGGGCAAGCACACAGATTCAAGGAATGTTCAGGCTATTGTGCTCAGCCATGTAAAGACTTTCTGCTAATAGTGAAATCTCTCTTCCCAGTTTTAGGGTCTTTGTGTCCTGTTACATTTTTCTCAGGATCTTCTCAGCACCACCACTGCCCGGCTCAGATAATTACTCTTAATGGATATACATATAAACATTCTCCACTGTAAACTTCTTATTCAATTTATGGTTTAAATTTATGTTTGAACTTCTAGTGAATTTTTGTAAAAAATGGATGCTTGGATAGCATGTGATCTAGTCTCCTAGGAAGGTCCAAAAGACTAGGAAACATTGTATTGGAAGGCATAGCATTGGAAAGCATAGCATTGGGAACAGGGCATTGTTACATCAGAGCAAAGGAGAGAGCAAGATTAGAAGGAGAATGCAGAGTGAACTAACTTAGAAATTATAAGGCAGAGAGCAGCAGGAGCAGGCAGGCTTCTCCTTACCACTGGACAGAACAGGTCTTTTCTTAATAGCAAGGCAGGCTTCATCTTACTACAGAGGACAAAGCTTTCTTCTTACAGACGTAAGTTTAATTCATTTAACAATAAAAGGGGAGAAGCTTCTCCTATCTCTATACAATAAAGATTAGAGCTCATTTTTCATCCAGAATGAGTTAATTCCTTCTGCCCTTGGTCTATTGCTCCATATGCATATGTAATTGTGGATGTGTGTGTGTAAGTATGTAATTATGAGATAAATAGTGGGACCCTACTGGTTTGAATAGGGAGGGACATATGAATGTGTAAGCATGAATTTGTACATGAATTTATGTGAGCTTATCCATATTTGCTTGTGTAAAAGTTTTTCTTTCTGCAAGCAAGACTCTTCTCTGGATTCAATAGAAGTTTATTGCTCCAGCCCTCCCCCCAGCCTGACAAGAGAGGCATCTGGACAAGAGGGGAAAGGCTCTAGCAATTAATCCTTGACTTAATCCCTGCTGTTTTATGATGAGGTAATAAACGCCAGAGATGCAAGTTTCTGGCCTCAGAGGAACGCAGACAGGCAGGTCAGCTACTGCAGCAAAGTGACTTAGACTCAGCACTCGGGAGGCAGAGGCAGGCGGATTTCTGAGTTCGAGGCCAGCCTGGTCTACAAAGTGAGTTCCAGGACAGCCAGGGCTATACAGAGAAACCCTGTCTCGAAAAACCAAAAAAAAAAAAAAAAAAAAAAAAAAAAAAAAGATAGGTAAACTGTTATGATCATTAAACAGCAGCCTTGAATATCTTGCCCCACCAGCACTCCCTTCAAGATGCTCACCTTCAAGAGAGAACCAAGAAAGTAGAACAGTGGGGCAGGCTCCCCCTCCCCACATCTTCTTTGATGGAACCAAAATCTCTCTTTTATTTCCCCCTCAGTTTTGTTTTCTTTTTGATATAGCTATATTCCTTATAGCTGTTCTGTGCTTTGAGGAAGGTGACCGAAATTTATAAAACTTACAGTACATGTTGTTTTTAAGAGATTATACTCATTTAGAAAATGTTATGGGGCTGGTGAGATGGCTCAGCGGGTAAGAGCACCCGACTGCTCTTCCGAAGGTGATAAGTTCAAATCCCAGCAACCACATGGTGGCTCACAACCATCCGTAACGAGATCTGGCTCCCTCTTCTGGAGTGTATGAAGACAACTACAGTGTACTCACATATAATAAAAAAAATTTAAAAAAAAAAAGATTTAAGAAAAAAAAAAGAAAATGTTATGTTTAATTGTTGTCAACTTGACACAGGACAAAGGGAACCTCTCAGTTAAGGAATTGCCTTCATCAGTTTGGCACATTGTGGGGCATTTTCTTGGTTAATGACTGATGGGGGCACAGCTCACTGTGGCTGATGCTACTCCTGGACAGGTTGTCTTGGGTGCTATAAGAAAGCAAGCTGAGAAAGCCCTAAGGAGCAACCAGAAAGCAGTGGTGGCTTCTGCTTCAGTTCCTGACTTGAACTCCTGCCCTGGTGTCCCCTGCTGATAAACCGTAGACTATAAGCTCTTTCCTCTCCAAGGTGTTTTTAGTCATGGTATTTATTATAGCAACAGAAACCAAATTAGAGCAGAAAGCAACCAAAGTATACTTTAATGAACTGTCCATCATCACCCACAGTTCACCTCATGTAAGATAAGACAAAATTTGCAATTTGACCTGATGCCTGATGGATATGAATGTGCTTTAAAATCTTCTTTACATGTAGGTGGGGGTTATATTAATCATTGAAATGCTTTGTGAGGCATAGTGGTGTCCCAGTCCTCAGAAGGCAGAGACAGGCAGACTGCCTAGCCTTTCTAGACAGAGAGTTAGTTTCAGGACAGCTAGCAGTATATAGTGAGACCTTGTCTCAAAAATTTTTCTAAAAAATTTAATCCCCTTACCCACTTTTGTCTTTAAATTTCCAGCTATTTTTTTCTTACTGTTTTTCTTTAGAAGTAGAATATTAAAGATTAGCTTTTAGCATGAAAAGTTAAATTCACAAGATGTCTTTTTTAACAGAACATGCAAGGGGGCACTAAACTTCATGGTCAGCTAGGACATGGAGACAAAGCTTCCTACCGACAGCCAAAGCATGTAGAAAAGTTACAAGGAAAAGCTATCCACCAGGTGTCGTGTGGTGATGATTTCACTGTCTGTGTAACAGGTAAGCCACGAATGAAAAGCATCCTGAGTACATTTCATATGGAACATAATACAATGTCAGTTGATATTTTATAGCAAAAAACTACCCCCCCAAATGACCAAAGACATTTAGGAAATAGACTGATTAATAACAGCATTCCCAGGTATGGGGAGAACAGCTCAGTGATGGAGCACTAGAGCAAGTAAGGCCCTAAGTTCAATTCCCAGAACTAAGACCAAACTTCCCAGTTGCCTACTGTGTGGGAAGAGTGATGAGCAAGGAGGAAGGTGAGTAACAGAAGACTGAGCTAGGAGAGGTCACTGCGTGTTCTACTTTGGGGAGAAAATAATCTCACCACCTCTTTAGGCTTTGTATGTCATAAATGCTGATGAAGAGTTACTCTTAGTTTTGATTTTATCATTACTTAGTTTATAGTACCTTGGAATTTTTTTTTTAATTTTATGGCTATGTGTGTATCTGAGAGTGGGTTTGTGCCCGTGAGTGTTATACTAATTACAGAGGCCAGGAGAGGTGCTCAGATTTCCCTGACACTGGGTTTAGAGTTATGAGCTGCCTGGCGTGAGTGCTGGATATCAAACTGGGGTCCTTTGGAATAGCAGTGTGCATTCTTAGTGCCAAGCTGGCTCTCCAGTCCCTTTGTTGGTATTTCTATCTACAAAACAGGGAATGCTCCAGGAAAGTTTGAAGATCGTTTAGCATAATAATCTTACAACTATTTAGACTGTTGATTATACTACTACTACTACTACTACTACTACTACTACTACTACTACATGTGGTTCCTTAGTAATTCCTTTCAGTGATGGTTTTCTTGCCTTTTGCAGATGAGGGTCAGCTCTATGCCTTTGGATCAGATTATTATGGCTGCATGGGAGTGGACAAGGTTTCTGGCCCTGAAGTGCTAGAACCCATGCAGCTGAGCTTTTTCCTCAGCAATCCAGTGGAGCAGGTCTCCTGTGGGGATAATCATGTGGTAGTTCTGACACGCAACAAGGAAGTCTACTCTTGGGGCTGTGGTGAATATGGTAGGTGAAGCCTGTTCCCTCCACTCCCCAGGTACATCAAGTAGCCTCTGGTTAGGAGTGTAAATTCAGAGAGAGTTACAGAGTATGCTCCTAGAGAGGAACGCCCTTGGTGTAATGACTGCCTTCTTGTGTGTGTTTCAGGACGGCTGGGTTTGGATTCTGAAGAGGATTACTATACACCACAGAGGGTAACGAAGAAGCAGCTCCTCCCTACAGCCTGTCTAAAGCCTAGACTCCAAAAAGACATCCTCTCTCCCTGACTGCTCAGAGCAGACTGTTTATTTCTGAACTCTATCTTGTCTAGGAGACTGACCATCTAGGATTCCTGATTTAGCATTATGTGGTCTTGTCATGTGACTAAATCACAGAAAATTGAGAAAATGGATACAGCTATTATGGACCCTGGAGTCACATCTTACTGAGACGTGAAGTTAAAATTAGNGACATCCTCTCTCCCTGACTGCTCAGAGCAGACTGTTTATTTCTGAACTCTATCTTGTCTAGGAGACTGACCATCTAGGATTCCTGATTTAGCATTATGTGGTCTTGTCATGTGACTAAATCACAGAAAATTGAGAAAATGGATACAGCTATTATGGACCCTGGAGTCACATCTTACTGAGACGTGAAGTTAAAATTAGCACATAAAACAGAAAGTGTCACAGACAGCTAAATCTCCCTAAGAAAGGATGGTGGGGAATGATATGTCAGCGAAACACCATGTGAAATTGTTTTTGCTTAGAGGTTGTGCAGTAGGAGATATCATCTCTGATTACTGTCAGGACTGCCAGAGCTGGTATTGTAAGAGGCTCCCAAGACCCGAGTTAGCTGAAGGATGAGCACAGCCGCACCTCTCTGACATGCCTCGGGGCCCGCCCAGGCTCACCTGACCCTGGACGGTCAGCTACCACTAACTTCAGCACTACACCACTGATGGTTGCCAAATTTTATTTCTATTCTAAGATTAAATGGTGCATATAAAGATTGTCTTTAGAGTCAACCATTCTACTTGGGAAAAGAGACTAAGGCTTGAGGTTTTATTCATATCCATGGCCCCATCTGACATCTGTCATTCTACAACCCTGTCCTGTGAGCTGTAGAAGGATATGGAAGTCCTAGCTGCTACCTCTGTACACTTTCTAAAAGATTGAGATCCTCCAGTTGCTGTCTTTCTTCTAAGACTGTCAAGGAGCCCTTCCTCTCAGAAGGCAAAGCCAGCTAGAGATCAGAGCTGCCCCCTTCCCTGCTTGTCTGCATAGTCTTCCCTCTACAGAAGCCTTCTCCAAAGTAGTAGGAGCCATTCCTCAAACAGACTAACAGGGAGCATGTGTTCATTCAACTGCAGCCTGGGCTTAGAAGACTTGAGTTCCGCCGTTAGGAAGCATGATCTCTAGGCTGCTGGGCAGCAGGATGGAGGAACTTGAGGGTTATTCTCTAATATGAATTATCTACTTGGGATTCCTCGCAGGTGGATGTTCCAAAGGCCTTAATCATTGTTGCAGTTCAATGTGGCTGTGATGGGACCTTTCTGCTCACGCAGTCAGGCAAAGTGCTGGCCTGTGGACTCAATGAGTTCAACAAACTGGGGCTGAATCAGTGCATGTCTGGAATCATCAACCATGAAGTGAGTGGCCCTTGAGATTTTAACCTCGTTGCCAGAATGCTGGGTTGGGATTTCTTTGGTATTATAAGTTAGTGACCACGGAATTTAACTTAAGAGTAAAGTGATCTCATAGACATTATGTTCAGCAAAAGCAGCCAGCCACAAAAGAGTTCACAGCATGTGATTGCATTATGTGAAGTTCAGGGACAGGCTAAATGAACATGATGACAGTAGTCAGATCTTTGTGGGGGTTTTTACTATTATATTTCTTTTTCTTTGTTGGGGAGTCTTAATCAAAAATTAGGCGAATCACCTAAGGGAATGGTCTGTCTTGAGCAAGGTGGTGGTTTTATAGTGTTTTGGTACAGAGGCAAAGTGTGATAGTGTATACCTTTAATTTTAGCACTCAGGAGGCTGAGGCAGGAGGATCTTTAGTTTGAGGCCAACCTGCTATATGTAGCAATACCCCTCTCAAAAGCAAAAGCAAAAATCCCACAAATGTATGTGAGCAGATGCGGGTGAGGCTGTGCAGTAGGCTTTACAGTTACAACTCAACACAGTTGACTGCAAAGAAGAGAGAGAAAAATCAAGTAAATTTATAGTTTTGTAACTCAATGAAAGATGAGTTAATTTGTTGTTTTTTTAATGATTTATTTATGTATGTGGTTATTTTATCTGCATGTACATTTGCACACCAGAAGAAGGTACTGGATCCCATGGGACTATAGTTACTATAGTTGCCATGTGGGTGCTGAGAATTGAACTCGGGTTCTTTGGAAAAACAGTCAGTGCTGTTAACCACTGAGCCATCTGTCCAGCCCCAGGATGAGTTAATTTGTATGTAGCATCTAAAATCCATTCTCAGGAGAGCATAGACTCAGGGTAAAGGCTGGAGAGTGGGTAGTTTGAAAGGCATCTTCAAAATTACCATTCGTGGTTTGTTAAGATGCAGGTTTGTGGTGAACTTTATGTGGGGCTTTTATACCAATTCAGAGAAATATATGTAATAAAGGTGAAATTAGATTCTGGTAACTGGTTTCTTTGTAAGCTGGAGAGATTTTACCCTGCCCTTGTTAGATAGGCAGAGTAAGCAAACAAATGTAGATTTTGTCATCAGAAATCCCTGCTTCTTGCAACAAATTCTCAGATTCTGTGTTGAGCTTGTTTCTTATGTCCTGTTGAAGATGGGAAGCTATGTGGCATGTTCTCTTAGCAGAATCTGTTTAAAAAGGCTTTTCCATCCTTAGCCTGTCCCTGCCACCACCGTTTGCTTCATGAGTCTGTTGCTCTGTTTACTTGTCTCAGGCATACCATGAAGTTCCCTACACAACCTCCTTTACCTTGGCCAAACAGTTATCCTTTTACAAAATCCGCACCATTGCCCCAGGCAAGACTCACACGGCGGCTATTGATGGTAAGTTGCTCAGCTGGGTTGCATGCCTTCAGAGCTCAGGTGCTTGTGCTGTAAGTATTAGCTTTCTTGATCTATCAGCCTTTTGACTTTTCCCTAGTACTCAATATTAACTCATTAACAAATCAAATGATCTTTATAAATACAAGATAAATGAGCACTTTAATAAGTACCCCACACTTTGGATTGGAAAGATGGCTCAGTGGTTAGTAGTCTTTGGTGGTCTTCCAAGTCCTCTGACAGCATCTACTTTTGGCTGTTCATAACTGACTGTAACTCCAGCTTCAGGGGATCTGATGCCCTCTTCTGACCTCTGACCAAACATGTGGCATACACACAGAGAGACATATACATATAAAGTCAATGAATAAGTTAACTTTGTTTTGTTTTTTTGTTTTTTAAGATTTATTTTATTTATTATATGTAAGTACACTGTAGCTGTCTTCAGACACTCCAGAAGAGGGCGCCAGATCTCATTATGGATGGTTGTGAGCCACCATGTGGATGCTGGGATTTGAACTTATCACCTTTGGAAGAGCAGCCGGGTGCTCTTACCCGCTGAGCCATCTCACCAGCCCCTTTGTTTTGTTTTTTGAGCCAGGGTTTCTCTGTGACTCAAATATTTGACTGAACATTTGTCCTGAAACTCTCTTTGTAGAGCAGGCTGGCCTCGAACTCAGAGAGATCTGCTTGCTTCTGCCTCCTGAATGCTGGGATTAAAGGTGTGCACCACTATGCCCAGCCATAAATATTTTTTTTAAAAAAAGTAAAACCAGCTGGGCGTGGTGGCGCACGCCTTTAATCCCGGCACTCGGGAGGCAGAGGCAGGCGGATTTCTGAGTTCGAGGCCAGCCTGGTCTACAAAGTGAGTTCCAGGACAGCCAGAGCTATACAGAGATATCCTGTCTCGAAAAACTTTAAAAAAAAAAAAAAAAAAAAAACCGAAAAACCAAACAAACAAACAAGTAAAACCACCATATTTCTAACATCTGGATTCTATGGTCTCTAATTGCCACCTACTATAAGTATTCTAGATTGTGGTTCTGATTTGTCACACTGCCTAGATATCCTCACCTCAGGATCACATGGGTAACTTCATATTTATATATTCTAGTGCATGGAGTGGGCTCTACCTGTGTTCTAACCCATTCGTGATTGCTCTTTATTTTTGCTTCTCTCTTAGAACGAGGCCGGTTGTTGACTTTTGGCTGTAATAAGTGTGGGCAGCTGGGTGTTGGGAATTATAAGAAGCGCCTGGGAATCAACCTGTTGGGGGGACCCCTTGGTGGGAAGCAAGTGATCAGGGTCTCCTGTGGTGATGAGTTCACCATCGCTGCCACCGACGGTGAGTACCTTGTTTCTCAAGCTTCCCAGACAGGTTTTAATTCTGGATAGGGAAAAGAAGGTTTTTATAACTGGCCTATGTTTTATGTCCAATATAGTAAAAATTTTAAAGGCCAGATTTCTAAGTTCACTTAATTTTACTGTCATTTAACATTTTTGGTAAAATATTTCCACAACCATTGAGCACTTCTGTTTGTCTTGTTTAGTACCAATGTTGATCTACATTCTGATCAGCACTGGCTGGGTGTGGGAAAAAGCAGGAGAGAGAAACGTCCAACCTCTTCCCTGGACTCAGTCCTCTTCTCCACCACGAGCTCACTCCTTTCAGTTCCCCAATACCTTGCAGCTGGACCACCATCTCTGACCTTCAGACATTTAGTCACAGCCCCTCAGCTTGGATGACAAAGGCTAGGGTAACAATATAGATGCCCATGTACTCCAGATGAGTACTGAGTTCTATCTGCTGTTCAAATGACCATCTGTCACGTGCCCTTTCATGAGAGAGGTGCAGAGAGAGGGAGAGGAAGAGAGAGCCTAAATTGAATAAGAATCAGATTTCTAGTGGTGTCTCTGCCAGACTTTGCAGACTTCTTACCTTGGCCAGCTCCATCCTGCACCCCCCATCCTGCATCCCCCATCCATCCTCCCTCAGCAGGTCCCACTGACTCTTCAGCATATGCCCAGCCTGCTGCCAGAACTTGAACTGCATTCTGCTTCCATCTTTGCTCTTTTGCAGTTGGTCCTCATCATAGCCTTGGAGCCCTCTCAAATACCTCCTGCCGTCAAGCCTGTGTGGTCCCATGTGACCAGGACCTCTCCTCCCACCGCCCCCTCTCTTACTTTTCTCCTAGGGACCTCATTCCCTGTGGTGCAAAGCTGCACCCGTGGGCCCTCGCTTCTGTTCTTATATCTGCCAGAAACTCCCTCAGTTGGGCTAGATGCAGCTCAAGTGTCAGAGAACTTCTCTAACTGCTTTCTCTGAAATGGTGAAATGCCATCCTGCTGTTCCTCGTGGTCATTGTCGCCTCCATCCCTTCCTTCATAGCACTTGCCTTGTCTGAAATGGCAACTATCCATTGTTTGTGTGTTGTCATTCTCCCCACTGACTGCACTGGAGCAAGGGCTTGGCTTCGTGTCCTACCTCGGACACCTTGAGAAACACTTGCCGTGAAGTAGATTTTCATACTTGTTTGAATAAATGAATGAATGGCAGATATAGGAATGGTAGGCATTTTTACCTATATATAGAAATAATTAGCTTTTCCCTCACTTAGTAGGACTTCTTTCTAGTTGCAGGATATAACAGTGGGATACCTGTAGAATTGGGAAAATAATCTCATTAATCTGCTCTTTAATTCTTTTCTAGATAATCATATCTTTGCCTGGGGTAATGGTGGTAATGGCCGCCTGGCAATGACTCCCACAGAGAGACCACATGGCTCTGATATCTGTACCTCATGGCCTCGGCCTATTTTTGGATCTCTGCATCATGTCCCAGACCTTTCTTGCCGTGGCTGGCACACCATTCTTATTGTTGGTAAGGGCTTCATCTGTGTGGAGTTGGGGTGGCTTAGACCAGATTGACTCACACACCTAAGGTACTAGTGGTGACATTGTTGGACATATTCTGAAGCAGAGGCTGCTTCCTCAAGTCTTGTGCTGGATAAAGATGTCATGCAGAGTGGCAGGAGCTGAGTATTGTCATTTCCCAATTAGTCACCCACCGTTTCTTCTCTGTTGGACTGTTTTGTGTCAGGGGCTTATAACTCGGTCTAGCCTCAGACTCATTATAACTCGGTCTAGCGTCAGACTTAGTGCTTAGTAGCCAGGAACAGCCTTGAGTTCCTGACCTGCTTCCACCTCCTGAGTGCAGGGGTTGCAGGCCTGTTCCACCACCATCAGTTTGGACGTTTTTTAAATGGAACAGTTTTGATCTCTTCCCCCAGCATACATCTGCATCATAGAATCTATTATTTCCATTTAATAATGTGTTGTCTGCATTTGTGTTTTCTTGAGAAAAATTTAGTAATTCTTTTAAAAGAACATTTCCAAATGTTTTTTGCATACAGAGTACTTTGAAATGTATGAGAAAAGCTTTTATAAATCTTAGTCGTGCACTGCCCTTGACTGGTTTAATCAGGACCTCTGGGGTCAGGTGTAGGTACTGTTACCTTATACAGCTTCCGTGGCGCTTCTGGTGAGCACAAAGACAGAGAATTCCCAGTGCAGCATTGAGCACAGTAGCTCAATAGTGTTTCACTTCTGAGACTTACTTCTAAATAGTAAGTTCTAGGTTACTGAGGGTCAGGTACGGCAGGGACAGTTTCTTCCCTGCCCCGTCTCCTTCACCCTTCCTCCCAGTGTCTGTACAAAGTGCTTACCTACTGCATATTTTTCCTCAGAGAAAGTGTTGAATTCCAAGACCATCCGTTCCAATAGCAGTGGCCTGTCCATCGGAACTGGTAAGCAGCGGGGACCAGCTTGGTCTTTGGGCTGAGGAATTGTGCTTAAGAGGAAAGGTGGTATTTTGGTGAGTGTTGAGGTTTTGGCATTGTTATCAGGGTGACTTCATCTTCTTGCCTGCACCACATATTTGTGATGTAAAGGGACATTTGTATTCTTTACAGTCCCATGAACCGTTACTTGTGTGGGTATTCCAGGCAGTCTAGTCTGTCTATAGCACTTGGGAGGCAGAAGCCAGTGGGTTTCTGTGAGTTTGAGGTCAGATGGTGTATATAGCAATTACCAGGCCAGCCAGAGCTACATAGTAAGACCCTGTCTTCAAACACCAAACAAAATTTACCTTCAAAATAGGCCCTCTGAAGGAAAAGTCAGTTACTAGCTTTCAACTTAGGAAAATCAGCCTAAACCTTCTGGTAGCTTTTCACCTGTGAGAAGTCATGGATGTGCCAATATTTCAGAATCTATCTTCTTATTTTGGGGAGACTTAAGGGGTGCTTGGCTCACTGCTGAACAACTTTTTACATAAGACAAATAGTAGTGGAGGGCACTTCAGTGTATTTACCTGCCAGGGACGCACTAAGACTTAGGAAATGGACATGAATTCTGGTGACTGTAACACATACCTTTATGTAAGCCTGGCATGGTGGCACACGCTTATCATCCTAGCGCTAAGAAGTAGAAGTACAGTAGTAAGGTCAGAGGTTCAAGGCCAGCCTGGGTGGCATGAGGATCCTTCCTGTCTCAAGAATTAAAATTTGTAAGCTGGGTGTTAGTGGAACACACCTTTAGTTTAATCCCAGCACTTGGGAAGCAGAGGCAGGCAGATTTCTGAGTTCCAGAGGCCAGCTGGATCTTCTGAGTGAGTTCCAGGACAGCTAGGGCTACACAAAGAAACTTTGTGTCAAAAAGCCAAAATAGGGGCTGGTGAGATGGCTCAGCCGGTAAGAGCACCCGACTGCTCTTCCGAAGGTGATAAGTTCAAATCCCAGCATCCACATGGTGGCTCACAACCATCTGTAACGAGATCTGGCGCCCTCTTCTGGGTTGTCTGAAGACAGCTACAGTGTACTTACATATAATAAATAAAATAAATCTTTGAAAAAAAAAAAAAGCCAAAATAAGGAGAGAGAGAGAGAGAGAGAGAGAGAGAGAATGTACGCCTATAAGATGGCTTATGAAAAGGCTTATACTGCCATCATGACAATCTAAGTTCAGTCCTGGGACTCACATGATAGAAAAAGAGAATTAACTTTACAGTACAGTGTGTACACATATCCATACACATAATAAATCAATGTAATAACTTAAAAATACTACGGGAGCTGGAAAGACAGTTCAGCAGTTAAAAGTGCCTGTTGCTTTTACAGAGAACTGTGGTTTGGTTCCCAGCACTCACATGGCTGCTGACAACCATCTGTAACTCCAGTTGCAGAGGATCTGACACCTTCTTCTGGCCTCCAAGGGCAATGCATGTGCATGGTACCCAGACATACATGCAGCCGAAACCACCCATAACCATAAAATTTTTTTAAAAAATCTTTTTAGAATAATTTTTACAAATTTAAACGCTATGTAAAAACAATTTAGTCTCAAATATTTGTTTGAACATTCCACTTTGTGCAATTCTAGGACCTTCTATGGGAATAAATGAGGTCTCAGATGGTAAATCTCTTTGTGGCCTAATGAAGCTCTTTCTTTCCCATGCTACACATCTACCAGTGGTTCAGAGCTCCAGCCCAGGAGTTGGCATTGGTGGCGGTGGCGGTGGTGGCGGGGGTGAAGAGGAAGACAGTCAACAGGAATCTGAAACTCCAGATCCAAGCGGAGGCTTCCGAGGAACGATGGAAGCAGACCGTGGGATGGAAGGTTTAGTCAGTCCCACGGAGGCTGTGGGAAACAGCTGTGGGGCTAGCAGCTCCTGTCCTGGCTGGCTTCGGAAGGTAATTCATTCCCTGGGAACAGATGCTTCAGATGAGCCTGTGTCAGGAGCTTGTGAGGGCTGCCAGGTCTCAGTTTCTAGTGCCCTACTAATAGAGACAGGAGTCAAGGCTTCACTTTCCCACCTGTGAAGACATCTGTATTTTGTTTTAAAACAGGATCTCAGTTTGTAGTCCTGGCAGGCTTAGAACTCACAGAATTCCACTTGTCTCTGTTTCCCAAGTGCTGGAACTAAAGGCACAGGCCACCAATTGGCCCGACTCCTTCATGCCTGCATTTTTTTTTTAAGATTTGTTTATTTATTATATATAGTACACTGTTGCTCTCTTCAGACACACCAGAAGAGGGCATCAGATCCCATTACAGTTGGTTGTGAGCCACCATGTGGATGCTGAAAATTGAACTCGGGTCCTCTGGAAGAGCAGTCGGTGCTTTTAACTGCTGAGCCATCTCTCCAGTCCTCATGCCTTATTAAAGTAAATGTAAATGCATATAGCATATCTTTTTTTGTTTTTAAAACCTATCTTGAAAGATTTTTTTTTCATTTTTTTATTAGTTCTTTGAAAATTTTGTGCATTCTTTGATTATATTTAACTCATTTCTCTCCCCCAACTCTTACCCATATCCGCTCCTCCTCCCAAAGAACCCAACTTTGTCTCTTCCCCACAACCACCTTTTAGGCCATCAAGTAGTTTGTGCTGCCCATCTACTCTTGGCTATGTGTCCCTCCACTGGAGTAGTGTTAACCTACTAGGAGCCATACCTTTAAGAAGACTGACTCTTCCTCTCCTAGCAGTTAGCAGTTGCCAATAAGTCGTTAGCTAAGAGTGGGATTTCATTCCCACCTCCGCTCTTCATGCTGGAGCTGGGATTTGGTCTGCCTTGAGCTTGCACAGGTCTTAGGCATGCTGTCACAATTGCTGTGACCTTAAATATACAGCTGCCCTTCTGTGTTTGGGGAACACGTGTTCTTATAATCATTTAGAGCCTCTGGCTCAAAGAGTCTTCCTGCCACCTCTTCCACAGTAATCCTGAGCCTTAGGAAAAGATATGATATACATGAACTTTTTAGAGATAAGAACTCTTCAGTCTCATTCTCTGAACCATTACCAGTTGTACGAGTCTCCGTTAATCACTGTATATATACTGCCAAAAGAGCTTCTCTGGGGAAGGTTAGAAGATATGCCCATCTCTGAGTATAGCAGTAAGCCATGAGGAGTAAGTTCAATACTGTGCCCGTTTAACAAAGTAGTAGTGGTAGGTGCTCCCCTAGGGCCTCTGACCTGTCTATCCTGTTTGTGGCCCCAGTAACAATGACAGACATGTGGTCACTCACTACAGTGATATTCACACTGTGCAGCAATGAGCATGGCCTGCCAGGCCAGTAGTTGTGCAGTTGGAAGGACTCACACCTAGGTAATTGTATTTTCTCTCTGGTGGTGTATATAGAGTAGTGACTTTCAGCTCTATGAATGCCTGGCCAGTCATGATAAGACTTACAAGAGAGTTCCAGCTTGGTTTCTCTGTTTTATGACTCAGCCATGTGATGTCTAAAGCTATAGGTTGGTTTTGTTTTGTTTTGTTTTGAGTACAAGGTCTCACTTTGTATCCCTGGCTGTCCTAGAACTCACTATGTAGGTCAGGCTGGCATTGAACTCGCAGAACTTGCTGCCTCTGTCTCTACGTGAGCATAGGGTTTTACTATCAAGTTCTAGAGGGTAACCAAGAGTACTGGCTATAGCCTGTAATGCTTGGGGGTCTGCGGTCCCTCCCTTGCCGTCTCCTGAGGCAGGAGATTCCTGGCACTGAGCCTTTGTTAGTCTGTGATATTGAGAGGGGCATCACTACAGGGAGGGATAGCACTACAGAGACAGGTTTTAAAAATCATAAGGAAACGTACTACTGTAGAAGCTTCCTAAAAGATAAAATACATTTAAAGTTTAAATGGAGCTGAAGGCATTTTTTACAGTGTGCTTGTGCAAAGATGAAGCTCACTGATGATAGCCTGTTCATAGAAGGGAAACACTGGGCAGTTGAAATGCCTTACAGTAGAAATACAGCTTATTAAAGGTAAGGTACAAAAAAGTTTAAAAAGTAAACTATTTTATGTGAAAAGATGGAGTTTCTATCAGTGAGACCTTATTTTTTCAGAAAATACATTGCATAGAAGAATGTGGAGAAGACTGTCTAGGTGCCACTGTAATCGTGGTTATTTCTCAGAGTGAGGAAATTGCTAGTTTTTATTGGTGCCCTCAACCCACCTCTTGGTACACTCTTCTTGACCCAGTTACTAGCATGTGCATGGCCAGCAAACATGCAGTTTATAGATCCCCTGCTGGCTGGCCTGGAACCCACTGTGTACATCAGGCTGCTCCAAACTCTAACCTCTGTGTCCTAAGTGCTGTGATAAAAGACTTGTGCCTCCACACATGGGGTAATTTTTAATTTGTTAGAAAAAGGGGTGGTGGTGGTGGTCTCCATATTTAAAGCTCTTCATCCACTAGGACTTAACTGCTTCACTGAGGGTGGGGAGCAGAGGAGGCAGCACCCGCTGGCCTCAGCCCCCAGCAGCCTGACAGGAGGCCTCAGTGCCTTCCCTTCAAGCCTCCTGACCAGCAGACAGTGTGTGTAGAATTGTGTTGGGGAAATGAATCAGATACAACTGTTGCTGAACTTGACCTTGCGTCACTCAAGTTTGGTTCCAGGTTAGGCAATATATGTGGTCAGCCACCATTCTTTCCCAGTAGAGGGCGCTGCTGTCACAGCAGAGTGAAAGTGAAAGCTACAAAGAACGTGGGAGAAAGGAACTTGCTGCAGCCAAACTGATGAGATTCTTTCTTGTATGCCTAGGAGCTGGAAAACGCAGAGTTCATCCCCATGCCTGACAGCCCCGCACCCCTGAGTGCAGCTTTTTCACAATCTGAGAAGGACACTCTGCCCTATGAGGAGCTGCAGGGACTCAAGGTTGCGTCTGAAGTTCCTCCGGAGCCCCAGCCTGCAGCAGGAGCCTGGGTAACTGAGGGCCTTATAGCCTCAGCTTGGTAGACAGTGGCTGTGCGTGCTTAGGCTCTCCTGGCTTCATCGTGTCCTCTCGCTTCGAGGACAGTGCTGCATGGTCCTGGTAGTTGCTGCTCTGCCTTCCAGCACCACAGGGTCATTTCTTCCTCCCTTCCTCAGTACTAAACTGAACCGTGAATTTCCAAATGGCCTTTTTGTTGTGATGGCTTGTTTCTTTATGGAACAGGTTCTGTAGCCCAGCCAAGGATGAAGGATGACCTTTAACTTCTCTCCTGCCTCTATCTCCCAGATGATGATATAGGCATGTGCCACACACCCAGTTATGCAGTGTGGGGTCCAGCCCAGGGTTCTCTACATGCTAAGCAAACTCTTCACAGATAGCCACGTGCCTAGGCTCCAAACTCAGTTTTAATGGCACCATGACTGTTACTGAGCTGTATGTAAGAAGCAATGCCTGGAGTCTGCTGAAAGAACAGCATGTATACAGCCAGCCTGGGTAGAAATGAAACTGTAAATCAATTCTAAACCAGAGGACATCATACTTCTAGAGAAGCCACAACATTATTACATGACTTTGTGGGTTGTATAATCCTTTGCAGCTACAACTCTGATATCATAGCACAAAAGCAATCACAGATACAGATTGACTCTTATCCAAATGATTGGGACCCAGAAGTCTTTTAAATCTCACATTTTGGTGGATTTTGGAATATCTGTATATATGTAATGCTATGTAAACATAGCTTAGAGGCCATTTTGTGGTTGGAGGTTATTTTGTGTCATATTTTAATAGACCTGTTCTGGACTGCAGGCCGTCTATCTCACGAGCTTAGGTGTAATATTCCCCTCATGGCATCATGTCAGTGTTCAGACAGTGTTGGACTTAGGAGCATTGAGGCTTTTCAGGTGTGCGATGGTCAACCTGTGATACAGAATGGATGAGTCCCCAGCTATCATTTGCTAACCTGCTATTTATCTTATTTTTATTTTTTTTATTATTTTGGTTTTGAGGCAGAGTTTCTCTGTGTGGCTCTGGCTTCCCTGGAACTCACTTTGTACACAAGACTGGCCTCAAACTCACAGAGATCCGTCGGCCTCTGCCTCCCAAGTGCTAGGATGAAAGTGTGTACCCCACACCTGGCTCTGACCTGCTATTTTTAAAAAGTGTATATGGGAGAAAAATCCCAACTAGAATAACTGAAAACCTTCCCAGGAGAGTGGCAACAAAGCCCTTAAAACCTGAGAGTAAGCCTTTCCCCTCCTGGGTTGGCCTTCTTAAATTGTCTTGCCAGTGTTCTTCACAAACCCTTCTCGAATCTCTGACACAGTATGACCAACTACATTTTATGAACCTCACTCACTGTGATCAGAACTTCACTTCGGCACTTTAAAGTAGAACATATGAGAGTAAGAGTTTTGTAAAATCCTCCCAAATAGATGATTCTGCAGCCTAATGAGCGCTAAGCACTGGGAGGTCCCTTGTCCTGTTAGTACCAAGTGCCACTGGAATTCAGGCTTCTCTTCCTCCTCCTCCTCCTCCTCCTCCTCCTCCTCCTCCTCTTCCTCCCCTCCTCCTCCCCTCCTCCCCTCCTCCTCCTCCTCCTTCTTTTTTGTGTTATCTTGCTGGTTAAAGAAAAACTGTTTGTATTGGAGCCATGGTAGATCCTGTGCATTATCTCCTTGTCCCTAGCCCCCTCGGCTGAATCCTACAGTGCCGTGTGCTGGGAAAGCCCTGCCCTCTCCTGCTTGTGCGTGCAGTGCTCTGCAGATGGAGGTTGACAGGTTGCAGGGTCTGGTGTTAAAGTGTCTGGAAGAGCAGCAGAAGCTCCAGCAGGAAAACCTCCAGATTTTTACCCAACTACAAAAGCTCAACACAAGATTGGAAGGAGGCCAGCAGGTAAGAGCATCCATTAAAAGAGTAATTGAATTCTATATCTGCTTTGAAAGGTCACAGAACCAAGCTGCAGAGTACTAAGTAGACTCAGCTCTTTGTGACTCCCTGCCTCTCAATGATGCGACTTTATACTTGATTCCAGGAGCCTCGGACCTACCTAGTTCATTTTAACACCTAACCTCCATTGGTTTTTTTGTTACTAATTGTTTGGCTTTTCTATTTTTATTGTGAAAATGTTTAAACATTATAACAAACGCACATATGCCTACCATATAGGCTCAGTAATAATTAATAAATTAATTAATTTGTTAATTAATTCTGCTACTCTATTTGGTAGGTATGTATACATTCTTTTATTCTCTTTTTTTGGTTGGATGGTTTGTTTTGTTTTGAGACGGGGTTTTCTGTGTTTCCTGGCATTCCTGGAACTCTCTGAGTAGACCAGGCTGGTCTTGAACTTGGGAGATCCTCTTGCCTCTGACTCCTGAGTGCTGGAATTAAAGGCGTGCGCCACCACTGCCTGAGTGCATTCTCCCTCTAACCACTTTATTTGTATATTTGTGCAACAGTGGGGATTGTGTCTTACATGTGTCTTACACATGGTCGGCAAATGCTTGGGACTCAGCTGCATCCCTCACCCTTGATGATCCTTTAAAGGAGATTCTAAAAACAGGTTTAAGGTTGGGACTCAGCTTAGAGGCTCAGCCTAAGGCTCAGCTAAGAAAAGCACTTGCCATATAAACCTGACAGTCTGAGTTCAGTCCCCAGAGCCCATAGTGGTGGGGAAGAGTTCCCTCCCTCCCAGCAGATGTCCTTCTGCCTGCACTCAGTGGCATGAGCACACACATGCTCTTTCTGAAAACTAGAAGGTAGAATTACTGCTTTACTGAGTTCAGGTTAAGTAGCTTGGGAAAAACATTTTACATATGATGCTTCTGGGTACCACTTCATCTCAGCTCAGCTAGAAGGGAGGGAAGTCTCATTCCTTGGCTTTGCCATTTACCACTAATGTGAGTTTGGACTTCTTTGTGAATACAACCTACTGTGTAACATTGTTTTGAAGATTAGGAGAAACAATATCTGAGAAACACTTCAGAAGGTTATATTGGCAGCTGTAGCACGCACACACCAAGATTGTTTTATCCAGGACTGGTGGAGTGGGTGGGTTGGTTGGTTGGTTGGTTGGGTTGGGTTGGGTGGGTTGGTTGGTTGGTTGGTTTTTATTTTTGTTTTTGAGACAGGATCTCACTTGGTAGCCCTGATTTGTCTAGAACTCAGTATGCAGACCAGGGTGCCTTCAGACTCATGGAGACAATCCTCCTTTTAATTCCTGCATGCTGGAATTAAAAGTGTGCACTAAGACCCCCAGCCATTTCATTTTTCATACTACATCCCCCAAACACTGTAGAGCTAGGCAAACCAGAGCAGCTGGTACTCTACTGCCTAAGTGTAAAGATAGAGCCTGTTTCCAAGGCAGTGCCGCCGAGCCTTCCATAGACTGTGACAGCAAACCCTGAGAGATCAGACAGTATTGAAAGCAGTCTGATGCCGTGGCCAGTAGCACTGTTGCTAATGTGGAACTGCTTTGTCTGCACAGGTGGGAATGCACTCCAGAGGAACCCAGACAGCAAAGGAAGAAATGGAAATGGATCCAAAGCCTGACTTAGACTCGGATTCCTGGTGCCTCCTCGGAACAGACTCTTGTCGACCCAGCCTCTAGTCTCCTGAGCCCACATAGCCCTCAGGAAACTGGGACCCAAAGAACTTCAGCGCACACTTACTGAGTGCAGAGAGCAGCCTTCCCGGCTTTGCTCACTTGCAGACACAGCGTGCAGGGCAGAGGGAGGCTCTAAAGCACTTTCCCTGTGCATTTGGACAGTGGCATTGCCTTTTAGATAGGATCTAGGCGTGATTTTACTGTGTGGGAGAATGGAAGGGTCCTGTGGCCCTGGCTTTGTCATCAGTGTTGCCATAGCAACAGCAGCTCTGTACCTCATCTTCCGAGCCCACCTTTGAAGAGGAGACACAGTATTCACCTTAACTGCACTGGTAGCAGCTCATTTTCTGTTTATCATTCTCATCATTAATTGGAAGCTGCCTTGGGATTTAAGCACCAGGCATTGCACATCTGGATGGATGAAGGAAAATATAAAAATGGAGTGGGCTGCCCAGGGTCTTCCAGAGAGTGGAAAGTATTCATGCCCTCTCAGAAGCCTGGGAGTCCAAGAAAACTTAGTGGTAGCATCAGTCTAGAGCTTATTTTCAGGAAGTTCAGTTACTTCATGCAGCTGGGTGCTTCATGAGAAAGCTCAGGTTGCTTTCACCATGGAGGTTTGAAGCTTCAGTGAGGAGCAGAGAAAGGGCAGGCCCTCATCATGGCGGCCAGACTCTGGGGCTACAGTTAGTACAGGGTGGGAGTGCCTCCCTCCAAGACACAAGATGTCTACACCCTCCTCGGGGAGTATGTCGGGCTGTGGAAGAAAGTCAAGGGGGAGGAAACCCTTCCTGCAGTGCCTTTCCTTGCTATCTGGGAGGACCTCAGTGACACCGAGAGCTCCTGCCCCTGTGAAGGCTTCTCTGTACCTCTAGCACTGTGGCGGTAGGTCTGATTGGGATGAGCAGCCCTGGGCACTCCCTGGGCACTCCCTGTCTGTGTCTAGTCAGTATTTTTTCCTTTGGTGTGTTTTGGAGCCATGTCATACCTAGTAAATCAGTATCATCTTTTGTACTTGAGAAGCCCAAAGCCAGCACCAAATCCTTGGGGTCACAAAAGCTTGACAGGTAGAACCTGCCAAGTAGGAGGGAATTGGCTTCAAGCTCATGTCTGTGTTCTTGTTGAGAGGAGCAAGCTACCTTCTCCAAAGACAATGTATGTCCTAGAAGAGAAACCTTCTAGGCCGGCAGGTGATAGTTTCCCTTAAATGTGAGCCTTGTGCTTCCACCAAGTCTGATGGAATGCTTGTGTTTGAGGCCACAGCAGCTCCTTTGATAAGTACCACATCCTCTGTGCTACACACACTTAAATTAATATTGCTTCATTTAACCAAACCAAACCAAACCAAAAAAAAAAAAGGTTTGCTATCTCTTTTAATATTGTAGGAAGACCTACCTATGCAGGAGAAATTTTGCCATTTCCTTAAGCTAGTGGTATAGAGGCTGGTGCTGGGGGGAAGTCCCACCTCTAAGGACGGGAAGCTCTGTCCAGTGGGATCATTGATGCCCCTTGTTTTCTCGGTTCTGAGAAGCGCAGTACAGTGGTACTGACTTCAGCACTGAGGCTTATTCCTAGAATAAGTGAAAGCCCAAACCTGATGTACGGTTACAAGGTCTAGGGTCTGGCAGTAAACCCTGCAGAGAGCTTTGGTTCAGTTTGGTCAATGCAACTTTGGTTTTTGTCAGGACTGGCTGGCCTTTCAAGGTCCTGTATCCTTACGCTTACCATCTCAGCGGGCCTGAGAGGCGGGGTTTAAAGTGTTCAGTATGAGCATTGCTTCTGCTCTGGAGCTGAGGGGTATGGGCATGTTGCTGACTGTGGGGTGACAGTGCATGCTGAGGCAGGCAGGAATCCTGGGAGCCATACTCAAGTAGAGCATGGTGGTAGTTCTCTAGTATGTTCCTTTGGCAAGTCTAGGTTTGCTATTAATCAAGCCGAGAATCTAAGTTCTGTGCCTTAGAGACAATTTGCACTTTCCAGAATTGTGCCTAGGACAACCATAAGATGTTTTACTCTACCAAACAGCTATGCAAACAAAAACCAGTTAAAAAGTCACAACCATACACTGGGTTGAGTAATAGTCAAGACAGCAGAAATGTCTTCAAACGGTTTTCTATAGCTTAAATCTTCGTAAATTGTCCTGTGTATCCTCTATGCAGTGCTCGGTGTTTGAAGCTTGCCGGTAGTGTTGCTTTGAGTTACAGTATAGCCTGCGTTTATCCTCTGTGCCAACACTTGGCTGAAGAGCCAGCTTATTGTTAGCCTGATGCTGGGAAGGATGAGGATGGAGTGGTGTTGCATTTCTGTTTTAAATAAACGTTTAAACTCTCAGCGAGTGCTATGCTTCAGTAAGCCTATCTACCACCTCAGTCACCAGAGACGGAACACCCACAGTTCTAGGCCTTGGGAAATCTCTAATTCTGTGAGTCTTCTATAAATAAATAACTAAAAGTGTTCTTTAAACAGAAATGACACAAGAGACATTACACGGAAATAACCTCTGCTGTTTTCCAATCTCATTCTTGCCAGAAAAAAAAAAAAAAAACCCAAACAATTTTTTCCCCAGAAGTTTGTAAAAATTTAGGAAGTGCAGAAGGGGAAAAAGCCATTAAAGGAAGGATTGTCAGCAGGTCAAGAGTGGCTTGCTAGGCACTCGTGACCAGAGTCCAACCTACAGAGTCCACACAGCTGTGTGTGGTCTCACACACTGGCACGTGCATGCCTGCGCTCATACACACCATGGCATACATAGTATTGAGAAGAATCAGTTCTACATACCTCCGTGGTTCTCATGGGGAGACTTTTCCAAGTGATCATGCCAGTTTGTCTATAAAACTTCCTCAAGAAAGCTGAGTTGAACTTGGTCTCCTTGGCACAACAGCTGTTGCTCTTGGCTGAACATTGCACTAAAGTTTAAAGCAAAAGACTCCTAATGCTCAAATTTCATCTGGTTTGTTATCTATTCAGAAACATTTATGATGGGAGGAACAGTCAAGGGAAAAAATATGTATTTTAGAGAAAGTCACTTATATGAGATCCCCAGGCCTCAAAGGAAGTACCAGTCATGATAGCAGGAGGCGGGGTCAGGACTCCAGTTAGGACTCTGAGATGCCCTGCAAAGCCAAAAGTCATTTATTGCCTCGGTGATTAACCACCGACATAAATACGCCAGTCATTAAACCTCACGGGTCATGGGTTTTGAGGAGGAAGATCTACATCCCAGCTCTGCTTGCCATCTGTGTAGTTGTGAAGAATGGTCAACTGACTGAAAGCAAATGTTGACAAGAGGTGCTGGGCTGTGTGAACTAGAAAGTCTTAGCCCCACATGTCTGCACACATTTCTAAATGGAAAGAGCTACCTCGGGAGTTTCACCGTGAGAATTTCCCAGAGCTTTTGAACTTTAAAATGTGTAATGTTTACAACATGTGCTTAAAGTACATGGACAGTGACAAGCAGCATCTGTGTGATCTTGTAACGTGGCCCTTCCCTCCCCCAGAATCAGAGCTAGCTAAATTCAGAAGGCTGACAAGGTCGCAGGGAATACAAAGACAGCTTCTTGTTTTCTCCTTGGTACCTTCAAAATGAGTAACTGCCACGTCCGGAGAAAACCCTACACACAGTTGTTCTCTCTTGAGAGCTCTAACCTATGACCCTAATAACATATCATGGATCCCAAATCCATACGCCCCGGAGGCCCAGCAGATGAGGCAGAGAATCTGGTCCTGTCTGCCATCATTCCCTCCTGAAGGAGCAGAGCAGCAGATTTTGAACTCCTTCCCGTGTGCCCCCTGTAGGTTGCTGCCCAGTGTCTCCACAGCCTCCAGATTGCCAAGACATGATCCTACCCCAGGGTCAAAAGAAAATTTGAAATGCTTCCTAACATTTATGAATGTTATATGAATGGGGTGTGGGTGCTAAAGAGATGGCTCTGAGGTTAAGACCACTTGTTGCTTCTGTAGATGACCTGGGTTCTCAGCACACACATGGTGACCCACAACCATCTGCAGCTTCAGTTTCAGGAGCTCCAACACCCTTCTGACTTCTGCAGGCACCAGGCATGCACATGGTGCACACACATACATACATGTGGTCAAAACACTTGTAAATCTTTTTAAACTCTGAACATCTGTGGGGCTGCGACCTTGTGACTTTAGCCGTGGCATATTTGTTACATGGAATAAAGAACTTTGTGTACTCCTCGGTGAACTTGCCTGGGGGAGAGGGCATGTCAAGTTAAAGACCCAGTGGTCCTAGGAGCTTAAGCAGCCATCCTTCTTAAGCTCCCCAAACCCATTAGTTGAAGTGGGCACTGTTCCCACGGTTAAGAAGACCTGATCCCTTTCAGAGTTTAAAATAGAAGCACGACTCTGTTCTGATCTCAGAGCCATGAAAAACAGCACTGTCCACACTTGCTTAGACAGGCTCTGCTGCCTCGGCGGACAGCCACACAGTCATATTTGAAAGGATACCAGCCACTTCTTCCTTCAACATAGGAATCACATTTAAAGAGAACAAGTACAGAGAAGTAAAATTGTTTCCTACCTTGTGAAAGTGCATAAAGCTATTTCATTATACAGTACACCACAGGGAAGGGTTAGGATACACTGGTTCCCTATCGTTCCATACTTTTGTTGGTTTTCAGCCAGGACCGTGGCCCAAGGAGGCCAAGAACAGACTTCCATCGTGAGCGCCTCACTGCACAGTCCTTTTATAAGAGCTACCATCTGCATGACAGTGGCACTCTGACCCCACTTCCTCTTCTTTATATCCCAACTTTCAAGAGCGAGAAGGGCTAACTGGAATCCCTGGACACGTGCTGTGGCCAGGGGATGCTGATAGTAGCACTTCACCAGCACAAATCATGGTCAGGCTCAGTATAAGGGAGCTTTAATGCAGCCTCACTACCCAGGGTCCTCACCTACCAATTCTTCAGGCAAGAACATAAACACTCCGCCAAGGTTCTGATTCAGTAAGAAGCTGGGGCTTCTTCCATTTGTCTCCTGCCACGTAGCAGTGGCTCCCCTCATGGGTCGGTTTGCCCCGCAGGCAGATCCTGAGCTCTGGAGAAGTTTATCTCCCTGCTTCCCATCCCTTACTCTCTGGTCTCCTGCTGAAGGGACGCACAGCCTGAGTGGGGCGGTTTCTGCAGTTGACTGCTCAGCTGTTGTGCCTCCTTGGCGGCGGAGGACGGTTCTTGATGGTCTTACACTTAGGTATGTGACGTTCAGCCACCTTGGGAGCAAAGTGGCGGCTGCAGTGAGGACACTGAACATAGTCTGGGTTGTCTGCAGGCAGGATGGAAGGCAAGTCTGAGGGATTGCCACCTCTGGCGATCACCTGCTGGACCTGTCGGGCGTGCCGGAGGGTACGGATAAAAGACTCGTGCTTCTGTCTCCAGGTGCTCTTCCGAGGGGGAGGCGGAGGTTCAGCCTGTAGTGTAAAAGGCACATTGAGCCCACAGTTGCCATGAATTGTTTCCCTTTCTGGGGCTCCATGAGAGCCCGTGGAAAGGGCCTCAAGACCAAAGAACAATGAAAAGGTGTAAGCGTGATGAGCGAAGCATGGCCCAAGTGTCTGCAAGGAGGGCTCCTACACGGAGACAAGCCAACCCTGAGAGAAGGGAGGTGTGGGGATGAAAACATACCAAACTTAGGGCTCCTCTCCTACCCTGTATATCCAGGCGCCTAGCACCCCAGTATCCTCCCAAGAGAAGAGAGGCCTTCTCTCTAAAGAAATTGAACTAGATATTATTTATTTATTTATTTATTTATTTATTTTGGGGGGTTTTTCGAGACAGGGTTTCTCTGTAGAGCTCTGGTTGTCCTGGAACTCACTCTGTAGACCAGGCTGGCCTTGAACTCAGAAATCCGCCTGTCTCTGCCTCCCGAGTGCTGGGATTAAAGGTGTGCACCACCACGCCCGGCTAGATAATTTTTTAAAGATACTTTTTTAACTTCAGGTGTGTGTGTGTGTGTGTGTGTGTGTGTGTGTGTGTGTCCTGTGTGGGTAAATGCCTGTGAATGGAGGCCCGGAGAAGGTGTCTCTTGGAATTACAGGTGGTTGTAAGACACCTGAACTCAGGTCCTCTGAAAAAGCAACAAGTACTCTTAACCACTGAGATGGCTGTCCAGCCCCTAGATGGGTTTTAGTTCGGAAAATCCAGTCAGGAGAAGGAACAGAATTCATCTCAGTCCTGGTGGTGGGGAAGCTTGAGCTACCTAGCAACCATGGAGACGGCGTCAGGCTCCTTTCTAAGATCAGTCTACAAAGTGAGTTCCAGGACAGCCAGGGCTATACAGAGAAACTCTGTCTCGAAAAACCAAAAAAAAAAAAAAAAAAAAAAAAGAAGATCAGCTCCCAGAATAGAGTAACTAGTAACTAGAGGATTGTGGGAGGGTCCACAGTTCTCTGGATTCATCCAATGAACCAGAAATGAACCTTCCAACACTGACTTGAGGGGACCGCAATTACAGGGCTCACTACTTCATAACTTCAGTATGAATTCCTTTACTGAATAAACCCACTAAAGCTTAAATACAAATGAACAGCAAGGGGTGCTGGTGCACACCTTTGATCCCAGCACTCAGGAGGCAGAGACAGGAGGATTTCTGTGAGTTCAAAGCCAACCAGGACTAAAGAGTGAGACCCTGTCCAAATCAAAATAAAAAACAAAGAACAAGAAATGAAGAGGCAGGGATTGTCAGATCCTTAGTGAGAGCTTATCTAAGGAGAAAGGGTCCCAAAGTACAAAAACAAAAACTCAGGAAACTGAAAAAGAGTTTTAACAGAAAATATAATATCAAATATCCTGTCCACGGTATAGAAATGACTCAGCAGTTAAGAACACTGGCTGCTCTGGTAGAGGACCCAGGTTTGACTCCCAGCACCCATGTGATGGCTCACAATGTCTGTAACTCCAGTCTCAGGGGACCCCATGTCTCCTCCTGGTCTCCTTAGGCAAAGCATACATGTAGGCAAAAACCCCATGAACATAAAATTAAATTGTTTAAAACAAGACTTTGTCCATAAAAGGAATATACTATGAAAAGTGAACAACCAGAGAAATACAACAACTATAAATTAAAAGCCTGATAGTCGAAACTCAAAAAGAAGCATTGCAAAATGATAAAACCTCTCAGAATGGGAAAATGAGACCAGATGGAAAGGAGAAATAATCAGAAAATGAGTCTGGAAACTCAACATGTGAGCAAACTTGTTTCAAGGAGGTCAGAAAGCCGAAGAAGAAGTTATTAAGGAAATAATATAATTAACATTTGTAGAATTAAAGATCACAAGACTTGAAACTTGAAGTGGCTTACCAAAACTTCAAAATGGGGCCTGCAAAACCTTAAAACTGCAGAGTAAAAGCCCTGTTAGCGTCTGGAAAGGAAATGGAATCGGTTTCATTAAAGTGAAGCAGAAGTCAAAACAACATGCGATTTCTCAACAGCAAACTGATGCTGAAAGAAATAATGTCTTAAAGTTCTAATAAAGTAAGAAATCATGAAATATTTCTCCTTTTATAACTTTAATTAAATGTGTTGACAATTAAAAAAAAAAAAGCCTTATAAAGAGCCAGGCATAGAGGCAGAAGCAGGCTGATCTCTGAGTTCTGGGCTAGCCAGGGCTACATAATGAGGCAATATCTTAAAAGCAAAGTTCTAAAAAAATTGTTTCCCACTGAGATTTCTATACCCAGCTGAGTCTTCACATAGGAAGATTTCTATACCCAGCCAAGTCTTCACATAGGAAGATTTCTATACCCAGCCGAGTCTTCAGATAGGAAGATTTCTATACCCAGCCGAGTCTTCACATAGGAAGATTTCTATACCCAGCCGAGTCTTCACAGAGGAAGATTTCTATACCCAGCTGAGTCTTCACAGAGGAAGATTTCTATACCCAGCCGAGTCTTCACATAGGAAACATGTATGTAGATGATTTTTAAAACTCCATGAATAAGAATATGCTGACTGCATATCTCGTGGTAAGCTTCCAGCAAAACAAACAGGGAAGCAAGAAAAAAGACAGGATCTAACACAGAAGAGAGGCAAATGGGCTCCAAAGCCAAGGGACGACAATTCCAGAGAGAGAGGAGAAAGAGAAGTTTCCAGAATTTGGAGGAAAAGAAAAACATCTCAAACTTTTAAAAGGTATCTAGGGGCTGGAGATATAGCTTAATGGTTAGAGCAGTTACTGACTGCTCTTCCAAAGGTCCTGAGTTCAATTCCTAGCAACTACATGATGGCTCATGACTATCTGAATTGGGATCCAATGCCCTATTCTGGTTTGTCTAAAGACAGCAACAGTGTACTCACATATATAAAATAAATAAACCTTTTTTTAAAAAGGGTATCTGGATACTTACAAAAAACATTAACAACTACTTAACATCTAGTTGGTTAGGGAAAGTTTTAAGTATAGATTCATGGAAAATGAACAAGATGAAAACTAATTCAGTAATTTACACCAAGTACATGTAGGCAAGAGCAGAATTTGCTCATCAGTGAAGATGTAGAACTTCTGTCCTGTAAACTCCCACTGTTTTAAATCAGAACTGTGCTCAGCCAGAGTGGAAGGAAAAATAACAACAGAGAAGGCAAGGGAATGAGGTCCCACAAGCAGGTATCAGAGAACATGGAAGGCTGGTGATTAAGGAAGTGAGCATATTATTTAGAAACATGGAAATGCATGCCAAAAGACATCTCACACAGCTGCGGACGGACGCAGGTGGGGAACTGAGAAGGATGATGTAAGACTGCATTGTAGATCATTTAGTGCATCATGGGTTTTAAAATGTGTGAAAAAAACTATTTAAAATAAAACTGGAGCAAGCAAAATAGCTCTGTGGATGAGCATGCCTGTTGCCTTATGCCCAATGACCCAAGTTTAGCTCAAGAGCCATAGGGGGAATAAAGAAGAGAACCGGCTCTCACAGGTTTCCTCTGATTTCAATATGTGTGCATGCACACTGACACACACAAATTAAATAAATATTGATCTTTAGGAGAATTTAAAGGGAGGCTGGAGAGATGGCCCAGAGGTTAAGAGCACTGTCTGCTCTTCCAGAAGTCCTGAGTTCAATACAGAGCAACTCAATAGTGGCTCGCAACCATTTATAATGGGGTCAGATGCCCTCTTCTGGCACGAAGGTGTACATGCAGATAGAGCACTCATAAGCATAAAATAAATACATTTAAAAAAAAATTTTTTTAAAGCCCTGTTGGTGGGGCTGGTGAGATGGCTCAGCGGGTAAGAGCACCCGACTGCTCTTCGAAGGTGATAAGTTCAAATCCCAGCATCCACATGGTGGCTCACAACCATCCGTAACGAGATCTGGTGCCCTCTTCTGGAGTGTCTGAAGACAGCTACAGTGTACTTACATATAATAAATAAAATAAATCTTTAAAAAAAAAAAAAAAAAGCCCTGTCGGTAAAAGGTAAGAACAAGGAACATATCAAAGGGAAGAACAGGCTTGACCAGGCATATCTCACTGAAACCAAAGACAAAAGAACTGGTGTTAGAGATGGCAGCCAGGAACCTTAAAAGAATTCAGCCAGAAGAATCTTCAGCCATACAGTAGCTGTGTTTCCATTCTGTATCATACTGAAATATCCCTTAATACATTAAGCTCAAAAACGTGTGTGAGCTTCTGCTGGACGTTATATGGAAGTTAACTGACTTAAAGGTCCTAAGAGTATATGGGAAAAATGACAAGGGCCTGCAGCCTCTTAGCTCTCAAAGGCACAGAACTCAGGAGAAAGACTTGAGACACTCTCAGAATGGAGCACAGCTCAGCCCAAGTCCTTTCTGCCTTGTGTCCCCTGCAGCCCAGGACCTCAAATTGGACTGCTTAGAGCTGGGGGCGTTCTGCAGCTTCACGGCTACTCTATTTAGGGACCTAAGAAGCACCGAATAGTTTCGATGATGGCCCCAAGTCAGTTATTATGATAGGCCAGAGGGAATCCCCAGTGAGTTACTGGGTTGACCAAAGAGGAGAGAATAGTAACTGGCCATCCTGTCATTATCTTGTTGTCATTCTTGCTGGAAGCTAGGGAGATCATCTCTGAACGTGGGAGAGACATTCTTGTGGTGATCTCTCAAATTGTACTGAGAGAAAACACTGTAATTATAAGTTACCCTTGAACATCCATCACACCAATGTGCTTTTTAAAAGACTCTAGCAAGGGGACATTTAAACTGTAAGGTTCTGAGAAGAGAGAATCAGAAACTGGGTGTGGTGGCCCATGCCTCTAATTCCAGCACTTGGAAAGCAGAGACAGGTGGATCTCTGTGAGTTTGAGGCCAGCCTGGTCTACATAGTAAGTTCCAGGCCAGCCATCAAGGAGGGGAAGAGAGGGGAGCGAAGGGAAGGGAGGAGAGAGAAGGGGTGGGGAGAGGAAGCCATGAGGACACATTTCTTTTGGGAAGAAATGAAAACAGAAATAGATTCTATTTTTCCCCCCAGACTATTAGAGTTACATTGGGCCTTTGAGGCTGTCTAATATGGGTTATTCCCAACCCTGATCATCTTAGTCTTTAATATTTTTCTAAATTCATGATCCCACAGAAATTACAGGCTTAACATGTTTTTCTAATACAAGTTTAGAATGTTTTCTAAACATTCTAAAATAATGTTGAGAAACTCTTATTTTACAAACCAAGTGGCACACCCTTGAAGGTTGGTTATGGGGCAACCATCTCCAGGTGGCTCTAAATTAGCCCATAACTAATTAACTGGGCTAATTTAGCCTGAGCTGGTTCCACTTGGGTTTTTTAAAGTGAGGGATGTTTTTGAAATACAGGGGGAAAAGTACTTTATCTCTATAGTATTACTATAGTATTATTACTATAGTATTTTCTTTTGGACCCTTGCATAATTACTATAGTATTACTCTAAATAGTGGGGGTATATTCAAACTTACATATGTTTCTTGAATTTACTAAGAAAGGACATCAAAGTGGAACTAATTTTGAAAGAGCCTGCTGAGAATGGTAACAGATGGAAATCACAGGGATTCCCCAATAATCAAGAAAATATGCATTTTATAGTTTTTTTTAAATGCAAGTTTTTAAGTGTAATATTTTTTTCTTGCAGTAAACACAAATTCATTTTTATAATAATCAAAAGGACATATATTTTGAAGTCTAGATTTTGGGATCAATTCAAGTTAAGAGTTATCTATTGGCCCCACCTCATAAAGGTGTTAGGATAGTAACTAACTCAAAAGCAAGAGCTATTGATTAGCAATCGACTGTAGATCTATTACCCACAGGCCTTTGAGGACATCACTGAAAGATAAAAATCTCCTTAAAGCCGGGCGTGGTAGCACACGCCTTTAATCCCAGCACTCGGGAGGCAGAGGCAGGCGGATTTCTGAGTTCGAGGCCGGCCTGGTCTACAAAGCTAGTTCCAGGAAAGCCAGGGCTATTCAGAGAAACCCTGTCTCGAAAAACCAAAAAAAAAAAAAAAAAATCTCCTTAAACTGTCCAATGTGTGCGCGTGCGTGCGGACACGTGTCCGTTTAGGGGAAGCCTAGGCCTTGGTTTTTGAATGAATGTAATGACATTCCCACGGACACAATAAGATTCTTACCCTCACAGAATTGCGAGGCTCCTACACAAAGCTCTGACTAGAGAGCCTGGCAGACAGAAATCCTGATTCTGTCCTACACGACCCCAGTTCCCACAAGCAAACCTGGGAGAACGTAGCAGACCATTCCACGCACCCCACCTCACCCCCGACCCCCGCACAGAGTCAAATCTAGGAGGCTTTTGTTACCTTGGCTGTGGCTGGTCCCCTCCAGTTCAAGTACTGCTCTAATTCTGTGCCCTTCGCCCGGGCCCTGGAGGAGTCAAACACTTTTCTTTTGGACCCTTGCATCTTGCCACAGACGGTGGAGTGTCTCTGCAGCCTGAGGGCAAGAAACGACCGTCCACAGTGGCTGCACTTGGCCAGCTCTGGCTCTTCTGTGGAGGAGCCGGACCCAGAGGAGCCTGGGGTCCCGGACCGGCTTGACTCCTGCAGTGTACTGCCCTGCTCCTCTGTGGGTTGAAAGAAGGTGTCTGCTGAGGGTCCTGCGTCTTGGTCTCGGATTTTACTGTTACTGGCCATCAGTCTTTCCCTTTTGAGCTTCTGGAGTTCATAATCAGAGAGCTGGTGTGGACTAGGGTTTTCCTGAGCCTGATCACAAGTTTGATCCTCCCCCCTGTTTCTACTGAATACCTCAGACCTGAACTCTGGGGACAAGCAGGGTTTTTGTGGGGTGTCATGGTCACCATCTCGAACCCTCCTCCTAGGTAGTACCATCCTTTCTAGCTCCCAGTCTTCCTGGAAAATGGCCTGTTTCTTTTCTTTCTGCATCCTTCGAAGACCCTCCTCTGTCTTCTTCAGCTTTTCTCGTAGGAGAATCTCCTTTCTGCGGATTTCCTTCTGTAAACTCTCCCCTGCAGCTTCGAGCCTTTGGATCTGTGTCCACTCGGTCCTATGGAGCTCTGCCACGACCTTCTCTGCCTGCACAGAGGCAAAAAGAGATGAATTCACCCAGCTCCTTAAACCAAAGCTGTTGTCTGAAAATTCACTTGAGTCAGGGAGTCTTGGGTAGCCATTCTGGTCCCAGTCTGCGCCTGCATCACTTGTACTGTGTGACTTCCGGTGGACCATGGGTTTCAGTGGGTATGCCCGATCCACTCCCACTCGTTTCCTCCTAAAGGGAATGAAGTCCTGGTCATTTGCTTTGGGATACCGGGGTGTCGGGCTAGACAAGTAAAACAGACCCCTTCCTTGACCCTGGGCATTGTTTCCTGAGCCTTGCTGCCTGATTCCTGCACTGTGGGGACAGGAGTGCCTCCGGGCTTTTGTGCAGACGTTCCTTTTGGGGTGGGTGGAGACCTCGTCCTCCTGCTCCATCTCTGTGTTGCTCCAAAGCTTCGGCTGGAAACTATTCCCCAAATGTCCCATCGAGGGCCGCTGGGAAGAGTCACTCTGTTCGTAAGGGTCGTGCTTAGCTGAGTGGAGTCCAGGAGCTTCTGTTTTATTATGTGGGAACATAACGCCCACAGGCAGATGTGGAGCCAATTGGAGACCAGCCATTCAGTGCCTGGACCTAAGCCTAGGGGAGATTTAAACCAGATACATGTGAAGAATTTGTCTGAGGTACACTCCCGGCTGCTAGAGTAAACTGTCCATTTGCCCAACCCACGTTCCTTTAAACGTTTCTCGGGACTGTGGTGTTGGCTCTGCCAGGACGTTCTTTCAATAAGCATTTAGGGAGTGATGATTATGTGCCAGGCCAGACATTGCTAAGCCCGGAGGACCAAAGAATGGACGTGACACAGGTGTTCTGCCACTGACTTTCCTCCAGGCCTGTAGATGACCTGCTCTACGCCATTTATGGAATGGGTGGGAAAAGCTTTAGATCGAAGGTCGTCTGTGACACAAAACAGGCAACCTGCTCTTACCCAGCCCCGGTTCTTGTAAACTGCAGAGGCCGCTGAGTCCAGTCCCACAGTTTTACAGGGTGAGAACAGTGGCCTGGCGACAGGGCCTGGCCCAAAGCGCTCCCTGGACTTTTCGGCCGCTGCAAACGAGCACGGGGCCACCAGGGCCTGAAGCAGGTGCCCGGCTGTTAAGCCCTCATGCAAAGATGCATGGCTCAAACCGCACCAGGCTTGTAAAGAGTGTGTGTTGGGAGAGGGGGTGACAGACACCTGAGCGCCCCAGCCCGCTTTGGATCCGGAACTCCAAAGTCATGTTCTGTCCCAGAGGGTCAAACAGGAGCCCTTACTGGGACCCGGCCTCTAGGGATAAACTCTCACTCTCCAACCCCTTGGGAGGTCTCGGTGTCTCCCCTTTCGGCGTACCTGAGGCGCTCGGGGGCCGCTCCAGCTCAGGGAAAATCCCCAAGACCTAGTTTTCCACACCTGACTAAACCCAACCGCCGTCCACGCAGGCGCTCTCTGTCCACCTCTGTTATCCCGTTGCCTGGAGACCAAAGCGCCACCTCTGGTTCAGAGACTTTAGCTTCACTTGTGCGCAGGCGCAGTCCACAAGCAGTCCGAGAGCAGCCGGGGCAGATTGGGACGGAGGGAGAGAGGGAGGGAGGGAGGGAGGGAGGTGGGCGAGAGGGTGCGGGGAGGCGGGAAGGAGGTGGGGAGGGGAGGAGGGAGGGGAGGTGAAGGAGGGGTGCAGTCGGGTCACTTGACGCCAGGTGCAGTCAACTCTAACTCAGATCAGCGATTCCCCTGGGGAGGGGTTGGAGAGGTTTTTCTGGGGCTACATCAAAGAAGAACTTGGATTTCTCCGAGAATGTTGCTCCCAGACCTTAGGGTGTGCCCTTGCCTGGAGAAGGCTAGAGTCCCTAGATGGGCTGTGGAGTCATCCCGCCCCAGGATTCGGAGGTCTGTCCGGCTAGCGGGAGTGGGACTGCTGATCACCCTTCTGAGTGCGCTCGGCTACTGCGCTCAGGCCCCAGGTAGGGCTATGAGCTCCAGGCTACATGCTCCGGGCTGTCTTCCCTAGCATTGCTTTGGTGCTTGCTATTATATTAGCTTTACTATTATTTCGCTACGTGTTATAGTCCCAGGGTAGTTTCTATGGCCAATCTAATAATTTTGCTATTATTATGTTTCACTCTCACGTGACCTTTTCTACTTAGGGCCCAGGAATGACTCAGCCAAAAGTAACAATAATAAAGTTAACAACCAGATCAACAGTAATAAACATAACTTGATTTCAACATTAAATGATCCTCTGTAACTTTTTGACAACAGAAGAGAGTTTATTTGTCTTCTTCGTGCTTCAGGTCATTTGGATAAGCTGTTTGGGACAGATAGCTCAGTTTTTCTTTTAACTACACAGAAGATTCGAGCACGTGGGAAATAAAGTAGACAGCAGTCTCGTTAATACAACAGATCAGATGTCAGCTTTTATGTGCTACAAAAATAAATAAATAAATAAATAAATAAATAAATAAATAAATAAATAAACAATCCTTGGTGGGCTCTCTAGGGCAGACTGTCTGTCAGTCATTCTTTTCATTCCGGGTTGGCTCTTCTGCCTGCTCCACCTTGCGGACGTTTCCCACTGACTAGGACCGGTAAACTTCAGCCCCCAGACACTGCCTCAGTCAGCTTCTGTGGTTTTACCCTATGTATCCTTTTAAATTCGTTATAGTACTCTCCCTCGGAATCTCTAGTTTTAAAGTATACATAACTTCCTCAAGCAAGACAAGCTCCCTTTCCCTTCCCTGGCTCTGTCTCTGTGTTAGGATCCCACTCAAGTCTCTTTTGTTTTGTTGTTTGCTGTTTGTTTTGAGACAGGCTCCCTATTTAGTCCATGGTTAGCACTAGTCCTCCTGCTTACTTAATCCTCTTGTCTCAGATTCTCCCAGGCTGGGTATAGGCATACACACACACACACACACACACACACACACACACACACACACATGAAAGAGAGGGAGAGAGAGAAAGAAAGAGAGAGAGAGAGAGAGAGAGAGGAAGAGAGAAACTCCAAGGTCTATGTGAATATATGCCTTGTGTGTGCAGTGCCTGGGAAGGCCAGAAGATGACAATGGAAGCCCTAAACCTGAAGTCCTGGCAATTGAGAGCTACCTAACGGGACACCTCAATTTCTTTTTTTTTTTCTCTCTCTCTCTCTCTCCCTCTCCTCTCTTCTCTCCCCCTCCCCCTCCTTTATTTTGGTTTGGTTGGCTTTTTTGTTTGTGTTTGTTTTGTGGTTGGTCCAGAGCTTGCTACATATTCCAGGCTAGCCTTGAACTCAAAGCAATCCTCTTGTCTCTGCCTCCAAAGAGCTGGAGTTAGAGATGTGCACCATTTCCAGCACACCTCAGCTGATAACAAACTTTACACACTCACACACCTTTCCCCCTATCTTTCCTCTTTGTTCAGGCCCCTGTGGTCTGGCTTTTGCCCTCTCTCTCTCTCTCTCTTGTTAACTACACAGCTAATAGTGTCCTTCTGAGGCAAGCTTCTATTTCTGGAGCCTTTTCACTCGAAAATATTGATCATTCACTCCCTCAAGACTCTGTTCTCACTACTCCTGTGTCCTCTTGGTTTCTTTTTCTCAGTCTTGTCCATCTATTTAACGTTTCTGGCATTCATATCTTCTGGCATTTATGTAATAAGTATATTGGAATATACTTATTCCCTTACTGGCCTTCTAAGTTTAGATATTCCTCCGAGTGCCCCTATTTTTGATGTATATGCAGTTCTAGGCAATCTCTTCCCTATGATTTCTATTAGATCTGAAATTTGGGGGTTCACTCATGTCTAAAATATGCCCTGCTTAGCAATAGTGTCTCTCCAACTATCCACCTGGAACCTCCTCATGACAGTTCCTTAGGAGCCCCAGATTCAGTGTGACAGACATTGATCATTTCCTCATTCTCTGTCTGCTGTTTTCCTGGTTCATGCCCTCTCGCCCTCAAAGCTCCCATTATCTCCTTCCTTTGCCATCTCTTCCAAACAACCTACAAATGCTATTGAGTCTACATCTGCCTTTTTTCTCTTAATAAGTGGTATCCTCTCTTGTTCTGCCTGTGTTTATCGTTGGAATGGCTTTACCCTCCTCACCATCAGCATCTGCTCCCCAATTCTTGCTGTTGTCCAGATGTTGATTCTAATCCTTCTTTCTCAGCTTTGTTGACTAGCAGGACCTAGGCTTATCAATCAGTGGTAGAACCACAGTGGAGGTCTGGAGAGATGGCCCAGTGGTTAAGAGCACTGACTGCTCTTCCAGGGGTTCTGAGTTCAATTCCCAGCAACCACATGGTGGCTCACAACCATCTGTAATGGGATCTGATGCCCTCTTCTGGTGTATCTGAAGACAGTTACAATGTATTCAAATACATAAAAAATAAATTAGTGGTAGAATGTATACTTAGAATGCACAAGGGCCTAGATTCCATTACCAAGCAGTAACAATAATACACACACTACACAACACACACACACACACACACACACACACATGAGAGAGAGAGAGAGAGAGAGAGAGGAAGAAGAAGAAGGAAGAGGAGGAGGAGGAGGAGGAGAAGAAGAAGAAGAGAGGAGGAGGAGGTGAGGGAGAGAGAGATCACAAATAAAAAAGTATATATAGTACTTTGGCAACACATATACTAGAACAGAATTGATACTGAGATTAGCATAGCTGCTGCTCAAGAATAAAACACAAGTTTTCAAAGTGTGTCTTTTAAAACTTGTATATATTGGGGCTGCGGAACTAGCTCACTTATGCAAACATGAAGACCTGAATCAGTCATCACAATCAACGTTTGAAAAGGCCCAGTTTGGTGGGATTTTCACAGATTTCTAATCCTACTTCTGATAATGAAGGATAGGTGACTCACTTCCTGGGTTCCCTGGCCAGTTGGCCTAGTTTACTCAGAAAGTTCCAGGACAGTGAAAGAGCCTGTAGAAAGAAAAAATGGGTTGTACCTGGAGAATGACACTACAGGTTGTCCTCTGGCCTCCATGTGTGTCCACATACACATGCAAACAAGAAGATAGACAAAATCACACACACACACACACACACACACACACACACACACACACATATATATATATGTATATATATATATACACATGTATATATATATGTATATATGTACATATGTATATATCATGAAGTGTGATGTTTTGATACAAGTATACATTGTCAAATGATTAAGTTGAGCTAACTGTGTAGTTAATATTAATTGGGCTTTCTATCCCACCTTTGATTTAATTCCCAAAAAAATAGACACAAAACATTTATATTTATAATTAACCTTAAAAACACTAGAGCTTCAGTGGCACATGCCTTTAATCCCAGCACTTGGGAGGCAGAGGCAGGCGGATTTCTGAGTTTGAGGCCAGCTTGGTCTACAGAGTGAGTTCCAGGACAGCCAAGGCTATACAGAGAAATCCTGTCTCAAAAAACCAAAAAAAAAAAAAAAAAAAAAACCAAAAAACAAAAAACAAAAAAACCACCACCAACAACTACAACAACAAAACTACTAGATCTGGGCAGATATCAACCCTCAAAGTTATTTTGTCTACTTCCCCGTCAATAACCCTGAGTTATAACTTGTCCTGTTCCTCCTGCGCCATTCTTACTTTGACTAGCCAGTCCTCATGGCCATGCTCTCAAGATTCACCCACCCATCATGGTGTCTTCTCTTCTCTTCACCTCTCTCCTTCTCCTGCTCCTTAAGACCTCAAGCCTGGCAACTGAAGCTCTGCCCACCTCTCTTCTGCCCAGCTATAGGCTGAAGGCATCTTTATTCAAACAATCGTTTTAAATTAAGACCGAGGTTACACAGCATCACTTGGTGAACATGAGGATTTCCTCATCCCTGGGGGCAATCAGGCCTTAGCGACCAGTATTAAGCATTATAAGACACAGCAACAGATTAACCCTCAACAGCTAACTACTAAATCCTTCTCTTCCCTATTGATTTCTTGAGGAACTGAGATCCATGACTTCCCCATTTTCTATTTCCCACATTAGGTGGAGGATATCTCTACAGTTCTGCCTCCCCTTAATAAATGAGGTCAACCTCAGCAGGTCTCACCATAGTTGTGAATGGAAAGCTGTATCTTGGGAATAAAATGTGGGCATATATCCAAAAGGTTCTCCTAAGATCCTAATGTGCAGATGGTGTTTGAGAGCACCTGGTTTCATCACAGCTATTTTTGCCTCCTTGCCTATTGGTGGTACCTCACCCAAAACTGGAGAGTGAACGTATTCTTAGGAGTGGACTTTGGACTGGCTGCCTGAAACTAAATCCTGGCTCCATCACATTCTGGTTGGATTCTGTAACTTTGGAAGAATACTGTCTTCTCCACAAGCTCTTTCTCAGCCCTTCCAGTCAGAATTAATCTCTCTGCTTCTTCATTACACATTCTGTCTCTGTTATAGCGCTGGGCTGGCTCGTGGTGAGCACTCAGAGTTAGTGAAATGAATTACCACGATGCACATGATCTTGTCCGTTCTGTGCACGCACAGCTACGATAAAGGACTCTTTGAGGGCAATGATTGTACATCATCTGTCTTGTACACCATATGGTGTTCCATCCATTTCACTACTCCGTGGGTTTGGAATCTATAGGGAAACTTACTTTAATTGAATGTTAGAGAAATTGCATCAGTCAAATACAATGTTTAGTGTTGTTTTCAAATATTGCCAAGGACACCATTCAGTACTGCTCCTCCTCCTCCCAGCAGGGAGGCTTTCTGACTTTATTACAGGGAACTGGTGTAATGATAGATTTCCATAGCTACCACCGCAAACTATCTCACCTTGCCAAGTCTGCCAACCTGACATATTACCACATGGGGCCTGGTGTTAGGAAATGATATGATACAGACAAGCAGTCCAAGAAGGGACAATAAACGCCACACACAATTTGCTTCATACACATTCTTGATCCTAAGGATAGCTGAATTCCAATGCATACAAATCAAATCTTATTTTAGCAGCTCTCACCTAAAAACCCCTTAGTAATTCTCTTTTTCTAAAAGCAAATGCATGCAATTTGGTTATTTTGCTTAGATTTATTGATTCTATTGAGATTCTTGAGCCATGAATGACTTGCCTGTGCTTTATTGTTTATCTTTTTGTTTTGTTTTGTTTTGTTTTTTGTTTTTCGAGACAGGGTTTCTCTGTGTAGCCCTGGCTGTCCTGGAACTCACTTTGTAGACCAGGCTGGCCTTGAACTCTGAAATCCGCCTCCCAAATGCTGGCACTAAAGGCATGCGCCACCACCGCCCGGCTTGTTTATCATTTTTAAGCATAATCTTACTAAGGTAGACTCTGGATAGCAGCTTCCAAAACCCCAGATAGAATGACTTCACCGTGATGTCGTGTGCATTTATTGTCCCTTGCTACCAAGTCCAAATTATGCATGTACCAGAATTGGAAGAGAACTGAAAGAAGGAAGAAAAAAAAAAAAAGACAGGCCAGATTCTATTAGTTACTGACTGTACTAACAGCCCTAGGCACCCAGTAGGGTGAGTGGACATATTAAGTGTTTTGTCTATGCCTTTCTTTACCCACGGGGAAATGACAAGAAGGGTACACTTAGTGACGGAAGTGTGGTACAGGTTGGTCATCGTATGCAAAACCGGACTTTCCGCTTAAAAACAAAAAAAAAAAAACAAAAAAACCAATCCCAGGCTCTCTCCAAAACGTAACCCACTTGTCCTGAAGCCCCACCCTCGGGCGGGTTCTTGGACAAGGAGCCACCTCTGATTGGTTAGATCGCGGTGATGGGCGTGCAGGGCACTGTTGGCGAAGCCGAGCTCTAAATTTCCGGAAGCGGCGGTTAACACGGCGCGGGCCATTGATCTGAAGGTCTTCGGGGCTGTTCAGCGGCTCCTGGGGAAGCCCCGGAAACTTGGGCGTCCGCCGCTCGCATCATCCAAGTGTCAGTGGAGGGGATTGCGGGCCGCATGGGGATAGGCTGGATGGCGGCTTCAGGGCTGCAAGGGTAGCGGCGGAGCAGGCGAAGGCTCCCGGACCAGGGGCTTGCGTTTACACCCACTTACTCCTTGCAGTTCCGGGACCCTGAGGTTCCGGAGTGGCCCCCATGGTGTTGGAGGACGGGTGCAGCCCTTTCTTAGGATGATGTCTTACTTTGCTGTCCCTGACAGGTTTGAGCATGGCAGAAGGGGACACCTTGGTCTCAGTGGATTACGAAATTTTTGGAAAGGTTCAAGGGGTGTTTTTCCGCAAGTACACTCAGGTATGTGGCCTTATAGTATAGGCTTAAGTGTCCGGGCGCATCACTAAGTGATGGACAGGAGGCTTGGTTCTGACCAATGGGAACTGGGAGAGTAGGAAGGGAGCACCTGGACATAGCGCACCCTGTTGTACTGTCACCAAGCCAAGTCGCTTCTATAAAAAGCTGCCATCAAGATAGAGAGGTGGCGCACACCTTTAATCCCAGCACTTGGGAGGCAGAGACAGGCGGATTTCTGAGTTCGAGGCCAGCCTGGTCTACAAAGTGAGTTCCAGGACAGCCAGGGCTATACAGAGAAACGCTGTCTTGAAAAACCATTAAAAAAAAAAAATAGAGAGGTGGCGTTAGGTGGACCGATCACAGAGTAATTTACATAATCGCCCATCATACCTACAAGTTTATCCCTCCAAATTCCTCTCAACACCTCAATTTTTTTTCTTCCCTATCATGGGACTCAGGGACATTGACATGCTAAGCAAGCACGCTACCAGCTAACAGCAAACTTGGCATCCTCTACCTCTGTTTCCCCATCACTAATCTCTCCAGTGCACAAGGGCAATCTCAATTTCCCTTCTGCCTTCAGCAGAGTTGCCTTTCTGCTCACTATAGCCATCCTGATGGATGTGACATATAGTGTATCTCCTTGAGAAGTTTTATTGTTTTAGTTCAGGTATAAAGTATTTAAAACACCTCAAGTTATACAAGTCATGTTCTTCAGTCACCGTAGAAGTAAGGTACAAATAAATAACAGAAAGAGAACTGTTATTAGCTATCATTCCATTTGGAAGATAATATTCCAAATTATCTGGAGCAGCACGTTTTTCTTAAATTATGGTAGAATATATGTACTGAAAACCTTACTATTTTAACCATTTGAAAACACACAATTCAGTAACCTTAAGTACATTCATACATTCTTGTCTTATCACCAAGGAACAGTTGAAGAACCAACCCCACACACATACACTTCCTTCTTTATCTCACCAGCTCCTGTCTTCCCCCTCCACCAGCCCCCGATGGCCATGATCCTGCATACCCATGTATGCATATGTATGTCGGGAGTCCGTTCTCTCCTACCATGTAGATTCCAGGGATCAAACTCAGGTCACCGGGCTTGGTGGCAAGTGCACCATCTTGCTGGATCTCTATAAATTTGACCGCTCTCGCTAGCTCATGGGTAGACTCCATAAAGCATCTGTCCTTTTGTGGCTGCCTTCCTTCACTAGCATCCTTTCCGCAGTGATGTGTAAATTCATCCACATGCCCTGAGTCAGAACTTCTTTTCTTTTTAAGGCTGAGTAACATGCTGTACAGTCTCGGGGTGGTTTTGATTCGCCTTTACCTAATGAATAATGATTATCTTGGTGTTTATTGGCATGTAAAATATATGTATTTGGAGAACTTTCTATTCAAATTCTTGTCCCGTAAATTGATTATTTTTCTTTTTTTTTTAATGTATGTATTGACACCTCTTTATCTATTCCAGATACTAAGTCTCTGTCTCTTACCCTTTATTTTTTGAGTTTGAGATAAGGTCTCCTTAGCCCAGCTGGCCTGGACCTAAGAGCTAACTACATGCTAGTCTCTTCCTTCTCTCCTGAGTGCTGGGTTTAAAGGTGTATGCTACCATGCTCAGCACTAGTTCTCTTTTTTAAGAATGTGCCTTCATGTGTACATCTGTGTGAGTGACTTTGGGGGTGTACAGCAGAGTATGTGTATGTGCCTCCAGAGGCCAGGAGAGGGTGAAGATCCCCTGGAGCTGGGGTTCCAGGCAGTTGTGAGCCACTTAATGTGGGTTCTGTGATGAACCTGCATCTTCTGTAAAAGCAACTGTTCCTCACCACTGAGCTTCTCTGCAGCTTCACCTGGACACCAGTCTCTTAGCCAATGCCCCAGGCCAACATGTCTTCCATTTTGGAGAGTTCCTTTTTCTTGATAGGGTTCTTTCAGGCACCAAAGGTTTTCATTCTGTTTGTTTGAGAAAGTCTCTCTGCATAGCCCAGGCTGGCTTCAAACTCTTGGTGTTCCTCCCAAATACTGGGATTACGGACAGACGTTACCACCATGCCCAGCGGAAGGATTTACTTTTGAACTCCTAATTTTGCTTTTATTTACTTATTTATTTATTTATTGAGGGATTGCTTTTTTTTTTTTTTTTTTTTTTTTTTTTTGAGGGAGAGAGGGAGGGGATGTGGGAACTGTACTTGCTGTGTTGTGATTTACGGTCCTGAAGGGCCACACCTATGTTTCTTCCCTAAGGTTTTTTCATATTTTAATCACTTAAGCTTTGGGGAGTTTTCGGGGAACAGGGGTTGCATGTTTGTTTGTTTGTTTGTTTGGCATTTGGGGACAGGAAACAAAAAAAAGCATGCTAGACTCTGCCACGTGCCTCTCCATAGAGCCTGGGCCCCGGCTTGCCTGCATGTCCATGCATTCCCTAGAGAGCCAGAGGCCTGAGCAGCACAGCCTCTGCAGGCTCTGTTCCCTCAGCTGCCCAGCAGCTCGTGGGTGCAGTACACTTCTGTCCACTGTACCTTATCTCCTGGTCAGTTCTCCCTTTCCACGGATTTGGGGGACTCGTACCTACTCAGGCCATCAGGCCCCATGTAAGTTCTCCTGTCAGCCGTTCTTTCCCTAGCATACTAAGTCAGAGTTCTAGTTATCCATTTGAGAGACTTTCTTTTTAGGTTGAAACAAGAACTGGTGATTAGAGTTCTTAAATCATTCTTAGAAGGTTTGGCACAGTGGTGCACATTCTCCCAGGCTGGAAGAGGAGGGTATGGGCACTAAAATGAGCTCAAGACCAGCGGTGGAGCACACCTTTAATCCCAGCACTCGGGAGGCAGAGGCAGGCAGATTTCCGAGTTCGAGGCCAGCCTGGTCTACAGAGTGAGTTCCAGGACAGCCAGGGCTACACAGAGAAACCCTGTCTCGAAAAACCTAAATAAATAAATATATAAATAAATAATGATAATAATAAAAACAAGAGTAGAATTTAGCACCCACATAAAACCTTTTGGAAATTCCCGTCTTCCAAGGTGTCAAATTTTGGAGTGTCCTGTTCACAGGAATCCAGGTCAATCGCATTTCAAATTAGAGATTTATTTGACTGATAGAACCTCCTGCTCAGAACTGCACTGTCATGCTGATAGCTGCTCGCCATCGGTGGTGATTTCATAGCCGGCTGGATGGGGTGTCTAACTCAGAACGCACTCTCTGCTGGCTTCTTGTATGCCTCTCCTTCGGCACTCAACACACACTGTAGGTAGATCCTGCTTTTCTCTGTGTCTTAGTATCCCATCCCTGAGACTATTACTTGATGGAAATATTTTTGTTCATTATGCAAACACGTCTGTTTTGACTATAACTGCTTGTATGGATGGATGCTCCATCCAGTTTCTCCTCCAAACATTTTTTTTCTTATACATAATGCTTTCCTTGGCATACTCGAGCAATTTCCCACATTTGCCCGGCTATGCTGGCACCTGCACATGCAATCACATTGGCCCCATATGCTTTTGTAATACAACTGCTTCTATTGTAGATCAACAATGATATAATATCCTAATTATAATTTATGTAGCAATAAAACTAACACCAGTACACCACTGACTTTCCTAAATGCTCACTTCTGCTACAACTTAATAATGGACACCGGGGAGGAAAAAAACCACACACCAGTTGCTCTTCATAAATGTGTGCAACTTTATTGTTTTTAATTAACTAATTTTTAATTTTTTATTGGTATTTTGCCTGCCTGTATGTGTGTATAAGGGTGTCAGGTCCCCTGGAACTGGAGTTACAAATGGTTGTGAGCTGTCATGTGGATACTGTGAATTGAACCCAGGTTTCTCTGGAAAAACAACCAGTGTTCTTAACCACTGAGCCATCTCTCCAGCCCCCACATGTTCAACTTTAAAGACACTATGATTGCTTATTAGACGAGAGAAGTGAAACGCTAGGAAAAGGTTTGGAAAGGTAGCTGGCATGAGATTCTCCTTCAGAAATGAGCTTTATTGGGAGAACTTTGTAACCAAGGGGTCTGTGGGCAGGCCTTGCAGTAGGAGAGCATTAATTTATCAGATCAGGCAACATGGCAGGGCTTAAAGGCTTTCATTTAAAACTTGGAGAAGAATGGGACAGTGGCTCAGTGAGTGAAGGCACTTGCCACCAAGACCTGGGGACTGAGCTCAATTCCCAGGATACACATGGTGGAAAGAAGGAACGGACCTCTGCAAGCAGTCCTCTGACCTCCATACTTTTGCTATGGTATGCGTGCCCCACCCCTATAAGTGTAAGTGTAATTAAAAAGGAGGAGCATCATTAAGAAAGTTAACTTAGGGTCCTGGGTAGCCCGCTCAGCTGCTCATACTGTTCTTCCAGAAGATCTGAGTTTAGGTCCCGGAACACATATGGTTCCTAACCAACTCTAATTCTGGCTCCAGGACATCTGGCACTGCCCTCTTCTGCACTCTGTGGGTACCAGCACTCACACAGTCACATACCACACCCCCCTCTGTATATACACAATTGTCTTAAGAGTTTCATTGCTGTGAACAGACACCACGACCAAGACAACTCTTTATTTATTTATTTATTATTTATTTTTTATTTTTGTTTTTTTCAAGACAGGGTTTCTCTGTGCAGTCCTGGCTGTCCCGGAACTCACTCTGTAGACCAGGCTGGCCTTGAACTCAGAAATCCGCCTGCCTCTGCCTCCCAAGTGCTGGGATTACAGGCATGAGCCACCACCGCCCGGCCCAAGACAACTCTTATAAGGACAACATTTAACTGGGGCTGGCTTACAGTTTCAGAGCTTCAGTCCATTATCATCATGACAGGAAGCATGGCAGTGAGCAGGCAGACAGGGTGCTGGAGAGGTAGCTGAGAGCTCTACATTTTCATCCAAAGGCATCAGGAGACTATGTGTCTCACACAGGGCAGAGATTGAGCTCCAAGCCCCACCCCCACAGTGACATAGTTCCTCCAACTTGACCACACCCACTCTAACAAGGACACACCTAATAGTGCCACTCCCTTGGGCCAAGCATATTCAAATCAACACAATGGTAAAAATACTTTTTAAAAAAAAAAAAAAAAAGAAAGGGAAAACAGGCACCACAGTCATTTCAGGGGTAGAAGGAGTGCTTGCAAGAGATGGAGCCTTCAGTGAAATCCCCCAAACAAAGGGAAATATCTGACTTTTATGTTCTTTCAATATTAGAGTTAGTCAGTAAGTTATTTTTAGTAGTTTAGCTTAGGATAGCCTACAGGATAAAGGGCATTGAGGAGCCAGGTACTGGATAGGGCCTTATATTATTGGCTTTGAGTTATGAGGCTGTGTACACAGCGCGGCTTCTTAGCTCTCGGTCCAGAGAGAGCTGCAGCAGGGACCTGGTCTCATTTCTCCAGGCTGCCAATCTGGTCTCTTAGAGCGGCGCGGGTCATCCACGGGCAGGCCCCATGATCTGACAAGGAAGGCCGAGTGGAAACCTGATAGCTGTGGAGCCTCCTGAACCCTGAGTGTTGAGAGGCTCCCCAGCTGCGTCCCTTCTCCCCCAATTGTGACAGAAAGTGGGCTTTGGGCGCAATGTAAACACGTTGGATTAGAGTTCCTCCACAGTAAAAACAATGCTTGTGTTGCCCAGGAAATTGTGAAATACTGTGTAATGATCTTTAAAGATACAATGGATCCCTTCATCTGGATTTGTTTAGGTGTGGTCCTCCCTAAAGGCAAAGGGGAGGGTCAAGTAACTTGAAGCTTTTTCCGTTTAATACACCCACTAGGCCGCTGATTAGGAGAAGAGAAAATGAGGGTTGCCGGTATAGTATAGAGCGAGTGTTTGCCTGCCTCAGGAACGTGTATGAGGCCCTACGTGAATCCCTGGGACTGTGAAACCAATCTAAAACTCAGGGTCTTCCCCACCTCACTTTATTTGGCTAGGCCTGAGGCTGCACACTCATAAGGCAGAGGCAGGGCAATGACTGGGACATCAGGGTTAACCTGGTCTACATGATGAGTTCTATCTAAGTTAGCCAAGGCTACAAGATGAGACTGTCTCAAAGAAAGAAAAGAAATGAACAAGCTGTAAGCACTAGGAAATCATTCTGAAGGCATCTTTTGGGGGCTCACTCTAGCACTTAACCACAATTACTAAGCAATGGAAAATGCTAAAGAATTCAAATGCTGAGTTTTGTAGAAATTTTTTTTTTTTTTTTCTTTTTTTTTTCCCCTCCCCACCCCTGTAGAAATTTTTAAAAGGAGGCGGGGGGAATAGAATCAAGTGGCTAAAAATCAGCCATGAGATCCCCTTTGGTATCTGTTTTGATTTTTCTGGACAGTGTCAAATTAGTTTCAGTGGTTTGATTCCAGGCCAGGATGCCGGCCACAGACTCCGTCTCCCTTTGTTCTGTGCAATCTCACCGTACCTCTCTTTCTCTCTTTTCTTCCCTTAGGCTGAGGGTAAAAAGCTAGGTTTGGTGGGCTGGGTTCAGAACACCAACCGGGGCACCGTGCAAGGGCAACTGCAAGGCCCCGTCTCCAAGGTGCGCTTCATGCAGGAGTGGCTGCAGACCAGAGGAAGTCCCAAGTCGCACATTGACAGAGCGAACTTCAGCAATGAGAAAGTCATCTCAAACTTGGACTATTCAGACTTCCAAATTNTAAAAAGCTAGGTTTGGTGGGCTGGGTTCAGAACACCAACCGGGGCACCGTGCAAGGGCAACTGCAAGGCCCCGTCTCCAAGGTGCGCTTCATGCAGGAGTGGCTGCAGACCAGAGGAAGTCCCAAGTCGCACATTGACAGAGCGAACTTCAGCAATGAGAAAGTCATCTCAAACTTGGACTATTCAGACTTCCAAATTATAAAATAAGAACACGAATTTTAATTTTTTTCTTCAAAATAATCTCACTCCTTTTTAATCACTAGAACTATTCTATGCTCAGTATTAGAACTTGTTAGTAAGTTATTTTGGTTGCATGTTTGAAAAGTTACCACGTATTACATGTGTGATGAAATACAAATGTGTACAATTCTAACCAATAAAAGCACATTCAAACCTTATGCTTACATTGCTTTTTTTTTTTTCCTTTAATCCTTAGTGAACTTTTGGGCAACATGATGAATTTCGTTATTGTGAGAGGAAGATTCTGAGGTAGTTTAACAAGGTCTGAAAGAGAAGTAACTTTGTCATTTCTTTAAATTGTTTATACAGGAGACTTCATGTGTATAAGAGCAAATGCCACCAGGGTGGGTTGTTACGTGTTCAGATGATGCGCTGCACTAATTACTTTTGGTTTTCAATCCTTTGGAACATCTACTGTCACTCCTTTTCCAAGGGTTAGAAATTCAGATAAAGTAGTGATGGACTGGATTGCTCCTCCCTCATTTGTATACCTAAACTACTCTAACCCAGTCCCATTTGGACGGCTGATTCAGAAGTGTGTATGCACCAAAGACCAGGTGAGGACAGCCAGCCACACCCAAGAAGGAACCCTGGCCTAACCTCCAACTTGTCCCAGAACTGGAAAGAAAACAAACAAAACAAACAAAACCCCTGGCTACTTAAGCCACCCAGCCTGTGGTCTTTTGTCATGAAGTCCTGGCAAACTGAACAATAATCAGAAGTTTGCTTCATTGGCTCCACGAGTCTGATTTGGCTTGGTTAGTAATTACATACTTATTTAAAAACTTGTCATAAGTTCCTTTAAAGGGAGGAGGAATTTGCTCCCTGTGGAGATGGCTCAGCAGTTAAGAGCACTGGTGGCTTTTCCAGAAGTCCTGAGTTCAACTCCCAGCACCCACATGGTGAATCACACAGTCTATGACTCTAAGACCAAGGGATCTGATGCCCTCTTCTGGTGTGCAGATGTACAGGCAGACAAAACTCCATACACATGAAATACATAAATCTTTTTTAAAGTTTCAGGGAGGAGGTTTAGTTTCAGGGAGGCGGTTTCAATGAAACAGAAGACAAAAACTGAGCATTGCCTAATAATTCTCAAAATATTCTCACTGTGCTTTTTCAGGAAAAAGCAGTGGTGGTATTGGGGTGGGGGTGGGGGAGAGAAAGAGTGGGAGGGAGAGAAAGAGAGACCTTGATTTTCTGATTTGCAAATTAAGAGAGTTGGGCAGAGCAGGCGTGGGGGGTGGGGCTACACCTTTAATCCCAGCGTTTGGGAAGCAGAGGCAGATGGATTTCCGAGAGTTTCAGGCCAGCCTGGTCTACAAAATGAGTTCCAGGGCTGTTACACAGAGAAATCATGTCTTGAAAGAAAAACAAAAACAAAAAAACCGAGAGAAAGAGAGAGAGGCTTCTCAGTCTTTTCTAGCTCCGTAAAGCTTTAATTTTAAGAACGCTCTTGCGGCCGGGTGGTGGTGGTGCACGCCTTTAATCCCAGCATTTGGGAGGCAGAGGCAGGCGGATTTCTGAGTTCGAGGCCAGCCTGGTCTACAGAGTGAGTTCCAGGACAGCCAGGGCTACACAGAGAAACCATGTCTCACAAAAAAAAAAAAAAAAAAAAAAAAAAAAAAAAAAAAAAAAAAAAAAAAAAAAAAAAAAAAAAAAAAAAAAAAAAAAAAAAAAAAAAAAAAAAAAGAATGCTCTACTTTCACATAGTTTACAATCTAGCGAATGAAGACTAAGGAAACAAAGATATATGTGAAACAAAGTATTAGAACATGCAAAGGATACTAGAACGAGAAAGAGAACAAAGTAAAATTTAGTAGAAACAGCCTTTCACCCCATTGCGAAAGAGAATAAATAAGACGACGCGAGAACTAATTGGAACCCGCCAGGTGAAGGGACGCGCAGCATGGCCACCTTGACGCCTGCGCACTGAGACGTTGTGCAGACGCCGGCTGGCGCTGTCTCGGAAGCGCATGCTCCGGAGCTCGCGTTCGGCGTTGGAGGTGGTTGGTCGGTGAGAGTTGATGGAGGAGATTCGAGGTGAAGGGGGAAAGCACGTGATGAAATGTGGTCCCGAGAGCTTGTCTAACTCCACAGGAGCAGTAATGACTGCCGCGGGCCTGTCTGGCGGGGCCCGGCTCCCCAGGAGCGGCGGGGTGGGTGGATTGCGCAGGCGCGGCCCAGCCTGCACGGGATGCCCGACTTTCCAGACCCTAGAACTGCCCATTACACATTCATCCCGTTTGCCAACGGCTGCTAAATGCAGTCGTAGCCCCGGTTTTCCCAGGCTTTAAAAAAACAAAAACAAAAACAAAAACAAAAACAAAAAACAGCCCTCTCACCTGCCTCACTGTTGTCGCTTAAGAATGAGACCTTTAACGACCTAGAGTCTTAGGGTTTGTATAAGAAAACTTGGAATCAGGGTCCGACCACCCCATACAATCACTTGATATTACCAAGGTGTGTTCTGGGGATATAAAAGACCCAGAGATTCAATATAAAAGAATTATCAGTAATAAGGGCCTTTTAACAAGGTATTAAGCAACACAGGAGCAGGACTTAAACATCAAAGGAGTTTTACCGTTTCCCATCCCCCACCTCTTCCTGAGAAAGTAATCGTGAGAAAGTCATGGCTTACGGTGTCTCCTTGATAGGTTTGACTTTGACTTCGTCCCTTTTTTTTTTTTTTTTTAAACCTTCTTACTTACAGTGTCTTAGAACATCAAAAGGTTTTTCTAAAAGCCGTGGTTATTGTGTAAAGTATAAATGTTATGAAACTAGCTTGGACTTTTTTCATGAATAATTTCTAGCTAATGTTTCTTAGCTGCGTTTAATTTAGGCATCTGTTTTTAGTGAAGTGCTTAGAAATTTGAATAGTGTCTTTACGGGTCAGCATCTAGCGTAATTACAATTTCACTTTAGGGCATTCATTTTAGGAACAGCGAAAATTAATGAAATTATGAATGCTTTGGAATTGAAGCAGTTATACCAGTGCATGAATTTTGTGCACTGTCTAGAAACTAGAAGTATACTTCTCTTTTGCGTTTTTTTGGTTTAATACTTTATTTACCTCTAACTGTAGTTCTTTGTAATAGTCGAGAAAAATGGGTGATGTGATATAACTGAGGTTTGTTAGAGTATGTGTTTTGTTTCCCGTAGGTGATTATTTTCCGGTCGGAGAAGGAAGCCAGTGTCTGCCACTCTCTCCACATGTGTCCCCGCCATGATCAGGTGTCTATCAGATGACGTAAAAACCAAGTTGCGTTCCGGTTTAGCCATAAGCTCCTTGGGCCAGTGTGTTGAAGAACTTACCCTTAACAGTATTGATGCTGAAGCAACATGTGTGGCCATCAGAGTGAATATGGAAACCTTCCAAGTTCAAGTGATAGACAACGGACTTGGGATGGCGGGGGATGATGTAGAGAAGGTGGGAAACCGGTATTTTACTAGCAAATGCCACTTGCTTCGGGACTTGGAGAACCCAGCATTTTATGGCTTCCGAGGAGAGGCCTTGGCGAGTATAGCCGACATGGCTGGTGCTGTGGAGATTTCATCCAAGAAAAGCACAACATTGAAAACCTTTGTGAAAATGTTTCAGAATGGAAAAGCCCTCGCCACCCGTGAGGCCGATTTGACCAGACCAAGTGTGGGGACTACAGTAACAGTCTATAACCTGTTTTACCAGTTTCCTGTGCGGAGGAAAAGCATGGATCCTAGACTGGAGTTTGAGAAAGTTCGGCAGAGAGTAGAAGCTCTCTCACTTATGCACCCCTCCATTTCTTTCTCTTTGAGGAACGATGTGTCTGGATACATGGTTCTTCAGCTCCCTAAAACCAAAGACATATGTTCTCGATTCTGTCAAATTTATGGATTGGGCAAGTCCCAAAAGTTAAGAGAAATACATTTTAAATACAAGGAATTTGAGTTTAGTGGCTACATCAGCTCTGAAGCACACTACAATAAGAATATGCAGTTTTTGTTTGTGAACAGAAGACTAGTTTTAAGAACAAAGTTGCATAAACTTATTGACTTTTTATTAAGAAAAGAAAGCATTATATGCAGGCCAAAGAATGGCTCTGCCAGTAGGCAAATGAATTCAAGCCCTCGACACCGGTCTGCCTCAGAACTCCACGGGATATATGTAATCAATGTGCAGTGCCCGTTCTGTGAGTATGATGTCTGCATAGAGCCAGCCAAAACTCTGATTGAATTTCAGAGCTGGGATGCCGTGTTGATTTGTATTCAGGAAGGAGTAAAAAGGTTTTTAAAGCAAGAAAAATTATTTGTAGAATTATCAGGTGAAGATATTAAGGAATTTACTGAAGATAATGGTTTTAGTTTGTTTGGTACAACTCTTCAGGCACATGAGAAGTGTGACGAGAGCAGTTTCCAGGAAGCGTGTAATAATATTTTGGATTCCTATGAAATGTTTAATTTGCAGTCAAAAGCTGTGAAAAGAATAGCTACTCTAGAAAATAAAACCACACAAAATTCTGGCGATTCAGAAGCTATCAGAAAAAAGACAGTGGACTCATGGTACGCGTGTGAATCGGATGGCCTGTGCCATAGTAAAACGGTAGAGTCTGTGTTACACAACAGCAGCAGTGCTTACTTAGAACCAAGGGTGTCAGAAGAAGAGGCAGCCAAAACATCACACTCCAGAGAAAATGAGAAATGGAAAAAATCTTCGCTGGAAAATAAGGCTTCAGAAAGGCCACATGAAACCAGTCCAAAAATGTTCTCAAGCCCCATTCAAATGCATCATCTCCTTGAGGGGAGTGAGGCAGATCTGGAAACGCAGACAGTAAGTAGTACTGTTAATGTCATGGCTGCCAACATTCCCCAAAATAGCGAAATTCAGAGTCAACTGGAGAGATGTAAAGATGCTCCTGAAGTGGGGTGCCAACCTCTGCCTTTTGAGACAACATTATTAAGGGTACAGGGTACTCAGAGGAAGAAGGAAAGAAGGAAAAAGGAGCCCGGTAGTCGTGGAAGAGTAAATGTTTTTAGTTATGGACAAGTTAAATTATGCTCCACTGGCTTTATAACTCATGTAGTACAAAGTGAGCACGCTAAATCAACTGAAACAGAACATTCATTTAAAAAGTATGCTCGACCTGGTCCTGTAAGTGCCCAAGAAACATTTGGAAATAGAACACACCATGCGATTGAGGCTCCAGACGGCAGTAATTTAACAAGCACTTTAAGTAAAGAATCCACTCAACCGCCCAGCAAAAGATTTTGCAGAGCAAATACAGGTTATGGGACAGAGAACAAACCTGTAGCAACAAATGACAACTTGGCTTTTTTCCAGGAAAGCTGTAAAGAATCACACACAGATCGCCTTTTGCCTGATACATCCTCCTTTCCGTGGTGTAGATATGTTTCCGATGGTTGTAGGAAAATAGATAAAATAGGTTCCTTCAAACATGTAGTCCGTAGGAAGCTAAGCTTGCGTTCACAAGAAGGGTCTTTAGAGAAGTTTAAGAGGCAGTATGGGAAGGTTAACAATTCCCTAGATACAGAAGAGGTTAATAACACTGAAGTCAGGACTCATCTTGATCCTCACAGTGAACGTGATGTTCTTCTGAAAGACAAGAGCCACTTAGATATGTCTGGTGGTTGTGAGACCACTACTGTGGAGTACAGTGATACTTGTCAACCATTAAGTCCCATCCTGTACCCAGAGAAAATTTCATTGTCCAAAGAAGATCGCTTAGAACAGATGCCTCATTTGAGAGAAAGTCCTATTGCTCTGGAAGAATTATCTCACCGTAACAGAAAAGCTGATGTTGAGAAGTCCACTGTGTCACTGGCTTCTAAATTATCCAAACTAAAAGATTCTGAAAAAGGGGTAGAAACCATGGGGATGACAGGTCATACTAGTGAGCTTCCAGATTCAAATCCTACTTGGAAAGATAATAGCCAGTGCACTAGATTAGACTTGGATTCTTGTGAATTATTAAAAAACAAACTTGAAAAAATAGAGAGTGATGTGCTTCCAATGCCAGATTCTGCCACAGAGGATGATGATGATCCCATCAATAAAAACAGTGGACTGCATTCTAACAATATAACGGATGACACAGAGAAACCAGAAACTCCTTTGCTGTTACCCAGTAATGATTCTAAAATCAGCAGAGATTCAGAACAACATACTGGAAACCCTGACTCTGTCAGTAAAGTGATAATGAGTCAGGTAGAGGATGTCACTGGCAGCCAAGGTGGAGTCTGTTCCCAGAGTGATGAATCTAAGGCAAGATCTGGTTCCAAAAATGAAGAATCAAATGCATACTGTATGGATTGGCAGCAGCATTTTGATGTAACCCTGGGAAGAATGGTTTACATCAACAGGATGACAGGACTTAGCACATTCGTTGCTCCTACTGAGGACGTACATACTGCTTGTACTAAAGATCTAACAACTGTGGCTGTGGATGTCCTGCTTGGGAATGGTAAGTATGCAGTATTCATTGGTGCGAAATGTTTTTGGAAAAGAGAATAGTGGGCCAAAGAGCAATGTAGTTGTTGTTCATAGAGGTGACCTCAGCAGATAGCATTGGAAGGCTGTGTTTCATTGTTTTGGGGGTTGGGGTTTTTTTTGGGGGTTGGGGGTGTCAAGGAATAATGAGATAGGATCTTGCTATGGAGTCCAGGCTGGCCTCAAACTCTCTTTGTAGCCAGGTTGGTCTTGAACTCATGATAGCTCCTGCTTCTAGATCCTGTAGAATTAAAGGTATGTGCCACATCACTCAGTTTCTGAAGGCCAATTTTTAAGACCTCTGCTTGGTTAAGGAATAACGCAGAAGATTCACTGATTTATGAGTGACTCTCATAAATCACCCATGGAGATTCACTGGGTAACAATATTTAAATATAAGAATTTAGTAGCTCCCCCTCTTCTCTTTCTGCCGCCACCTTCTCTCTTTCTCTCCCAATAAAACCTCTTCCACATTGGAAAAAAAAAAGAATTTAGTAAAGACTGATAAAAGATGTAAATGTATTTACATGTGTCTTAAGATGTTTGTGTGTGTAAGAGAGTGGGAGGCCTGGCAGTAGTGGCGCACGCCTTTAATCCCAGCACTTGGGAGGCAGAGGCAGGCGAATTTCTGAGTTCGAGGCCAGCCTGGTCTACAAAGTGAGTTCCAGGACAGCCAGAGCTATACAGAGAAACCCTGTCTCGAAAAACCAAAAAAAAAAAAAAAAAAAAAAAGAGAGAGAGAGTGGGAAACTTCATTTTAATAAAATGGTACACTGTTACTGGCTAAAAGACACACAGTTTTTATCTACCCTATTTTCCCTTTCTTCCCAAATACACTTGTAGACATTATCTTTAGAGACATGACTGCTCCCATTTGTGGCTACCAGCCCAAGGTTGGAAAAAGCTTTACTTACAAGCTTCCAATAAGATCTGTGGGTCAGAACAGTGTGATTTTATGAGCTTCCCCTAGAGTGTAGGATTTGGCCACATTTTGCAAAATGTAGGCTAGATAGGTGCCTTCATAACTATATTTTTCAAATGTACTTTACTATAATGCGTATATCAGTCCACTTGCTATGTTTCTGATGTAAGAAGTTGATAATAATGTGGCTCTCAGGTCACACCACAAGACAACACCAGAGCCTGGCCTAGGACTTTGGGTTCTCAGGTTTCCAGCAACATTAAAAGTAACATTGTTTTGGCAGTGTGTTAGAGCCAGATGTTGGGAGCCGGTAAAGCTGATTCCCATCTGGCTATAATCTCAGCTTTCACCAGTAGGATAAACATTAAATATGCATCCCTGTTAAAAGTCTCAAATGCTGTAAAAGAATGTAAATTGTATGAATATAATTGCAAATTATAATGCCTTCTTAGGATAAATATTTCTAGTTGCAGGCACTGATTTACTTGAGGTTAAATAAATCCTGTAGTGTTCAATGTTTTTTCCTTATGGAAAAAAAATCACTATTGTAACTTCGAGAGAATTGAATAGGAGGAGAAAACTTCTTTACTTTCGGCATTGTTTTTGAGACTCTCCAGTTGCTCTTAAGGCATCTTTATGGGCTGTTCAGTCTAGGTCATCTGGACTGGTTTGTATGTGCTGAGCTTATCAGAGAGGAGCATCTAAGGCAGCGGCACCTCATCTTCCTGAAGTGTAACGGCTTCTGATTCAGTGCCAACAAGTAACTGGATCGCATTCAGCTGGGGGGTGGTTGTTGCCAAAACAAAGGGGGCATCTTAGCTGCCACATTCAACATAAACATCTGCTCCTGTCCACTTAACCATCTGGATTACCATATCTTGTGAACTTTTGAGAATCCTGTTAAATCAAGTTCCAAATGAAAAATAATTTTGGTATCAAAACAAGTTCATTGAAAAGGTGCTGCTTCACACCGTCCATTCACATGGAAATGTGGGACATCAGGACGTGTTGGACCCACACATGTAAATGTAAACATGCAGTAAATTACTGAGGGACTTGCTAAAGCTTATTAATCTTTAACACTTGGGAGGTGGAGGCAGGAGGATCAGGAGTTGAAGGTCATTCTCTGGTACCTCTCAAGGCCAGCTGGGCGTGAAACCCAAAGTTGACTATATAAAGTGAAACTTAGATTAACGTCATATCCTTCTTTCTTTTTTTAAAGATTTATTTATTTTATGTATATATGAACACTTGCAGTCTTCAGACAGACCAGAAGAGGGCATCAGATCCCATAATAGATGGTTGTGAGCCACCATGTGGTTGCTGGGAATTGAACTCAGGACCTCTGGAAGAGCAGTCAGTGCTCTTAACCGCTGAGCCATCTCTCCAGCCCCATAACATCATATCCTTAACCCATGGGATTTTCTGCACACACCCCCCTGCTCACTCCGGCCAGCCCCGCTCCCTCCAGCTTGCTCCGGCCAGCCCTGCTGGGATTTTCTCTTTAAAAATTTCTTCTTAGTCCGGGCTTGGTGGCGCATGCCTTTAATCCCAGCACTTGGGAGGCAGAGGCAGGCGGATTTCTAAGTTCAAGGCCAGCCTGGCCTACAAAGTGAGTTCCAGGACAGCCAGGGCTATACAGAGAAACCCTGTCTAGAAAAAAACCAAAAAAAAAAAAATTTTTTTTTCTTCTTTTTTCAGTGCAGGGCCTTCTACATATTGTACACTTTACCACTGAGCCACAGTCCCAGATCAGGGTCCTTTATTATGACTCGTACAGTGCTATCTTAGCTAATGTCTTGCTTTAGTTTTGCCCAATAGGCTTGCCTTTTCTTTCTTTCTTTTCTTTTCTTTCTTTCTTTCTTTCTTTCTTTCTTTCTTTCTTTCTTTCTTTCTTTCTTTTTTAAGATTTATAGGCTTGCCTTTTCTTTTTTTTTTTTTTTTTTTTTTTTTTTTTTTTTTTTTTTTTTTTTTTTTTTTTTTTTTTTTTTTTTTTTTTTTTTTTTTTTTTTTTTTTTTTTTTTTTTNAGAAGGCAAAGCAATGTGCATTCTAAGCTTGATCCGCACCAGCTGTGCCTTAGGAGCCAGAATTCCCCACGGCTCTGTTCAACAGCAGAGCTAAGTCATTCAGCACATGCATTTAGATCAGAAATTGCTTTTCCAGACTGGAGGTTCGTGCAGGGTGATTATGTGTATGCTATGGTGTCTGTAACTGGGGAAATGGTTTTTTTTTTTTTTTTTTTTTAAAGATTAAATTTCTCCATATTTCAGTAGTTTGATCTTTGTAAAATTCTTTGAAAAAAAAAAAAAGCTAAAGAAATCTATTATTTTGTTGTTGTTTCTTAAATAGATTAAGTATATTTTTACCAAAGGCAACAAGAAAATTTGAACTACAGTTTTTTCTGGACACATACTTGGAAATATTCTTCCTTTTTAAGAAAAAAGACTTATTCAGTTTTATTTTGTGTGTATGGGTGTTTTTGCCAGCATGCATGTCTATGTATCACGTGCATGCAATGCCCTTGGCCAGAGGAAGGCAGATTCTCTGGAATTGGAGTTACAGATGGTTGTGAGCCACCATGTGGGTGCTAGGAACTAGACCCGGGTCCTCTGCAAGAACAGCAGGCCCTCTTAACCTTTGAGCCACCTCCCCAGGCCCCTAAAACATTGTTATAGACAATTTGGAGAAAACTATGCCCAAAGATCCTGTCAAAATCCTAGTTTTAAAGGTAGTGTCAAGGTTGGGTGTGGTAGCACAAACTCCTTTAATCCTAGCACTCAAGGGACAGAGGCAGTTGAGTCTTTGTAGGTTTGAGGTCAGCCTGGTCTACATAGTGAGTTCTAGGTCAGCCAGAGCTACATAGTAAAACCCTATCTCCAAAACCAAAGAAGTAACATCTGAACAAATACGGGGAGTGTAGGGATAATCTTTGGTCTTGAGACTATAGCTCAGTACACGAGGACATTCCCTGTCTCTGGGCCTTGATGTCAGCTGTCCCCCTTTGTTGTAGATGCTGTGGATACTGTTGTCAGTGAACCCCTTCAGTCTTTGTTTTCAGAATGGAGCAATCCAGTGTTTGCCCGACGCCCAGAGGTAGGTCTTCAATACTTTTTCGTTGCCTATTTTTAAGTTTGAACTTCATTTAAGCTGGGTATGGGCATGCCTGAGTATATGAATTTATAATTATGAATGGAAAGTAGGCAGGCATCCAAATGATTTACTTGGATATTAGTGTTTAATGTATAGAGGAGAAGTCAGCACTTTGGAAAGGGCAGGAATTTTGGCTTAAACACGTATATACAGTGTAAGAGTGAATGCGTTTGTCCTGTCTTACAGGGCGGTAGTAAGTTGTTACCATTCAACAAAATGTCATTTTGTCTGCAGGAACAGGACTGCATGTCCTGGCAGTGTTCTTTCTTTGGTGTGTTGTCACGGCATGTTCCCAGTGTGGTAATGAGTGTGGGTAACAGGCAAGCAGTTGACTACTGATTCTTCACTTAAGGTGCCTTGAAGGACTTAATCATGGATCATAGACAAATTGTTCTGAAATAATGCTGGGTTTTGTCAGTGTTCATTAAAAAAAAATGTTAGACAACTTATTTTTAGAGCCCTTTGGATCTAAAGCTTTCCTATGTTCATCCTGTCCCTAGTAAGATATATGAAAATGTTTGTTTGGTTTTATTTTTCGCAGTGCTAGGAATTGATCCTAGGGCCTGCATGTGCCACCGACCAATTATGTTCCAAGCCCTGCAAAATGAGGCTTCTAATGGACTTTGAAATCATGGGTAAAACAGTTGCACAGAATTAAAACTAAAGTTTTGTCTTTCCTGGGTCTCTCGAGGTTGCTGTTGATGTCAGCAGTGGCCAGGCTGAGAGCTTAGCTGTTAAAATTCACAACGTCCTGTATCCCTATCGCTTCACCAAAGAGATGATTCATTCAGTGAAGGTAAAGAGACACTAAAAGCCACGGAATGCTTCATGTACACTAACTTCGTGAGATTTAATTTTTTGTTTTTGTTGTTCTTCACGACATGGTTTCTCTGTGTAGCTTTGGCAGTCCTGGAACTGGCTCTTTAGACCAGGCTGGCCTTGAACTCAGAGTTTACCTCCTGAGTGCTGGGACTAAAGGTGTGCACTACCACATCCAGTTAAGTGATTCTTTTTTAAAAAATGAGACAAACTGTATTAGTCAAGGCATGTTGTATTAGTTAGGCCTCTCTAGAGGAGCAGAAGTAATAGAATGAATACATACATACATATATACATATGTACATACATACATTGTGTGTGTGTGTGTGTGTGTGTGTGTGTGTGGAGAGAGAGAGAGAGAGAGAGAGAGAGAGAGAGAACATATGTACATATTGTGTATATACATAGAATTGCTTTCAATTTGTGGTCCAGCTAGTCCAACAATGGCTGTCTACCAGTGGAACGTTCAAGAATACAGTAGTTGTTGGGTTCACAAGGCTGGATGTCTCAGCTGGTCTTCAGTTTACAACATAAGCCTGAAGAAATCGGCCTAGTGCCAGTGAAGGGACGGACTTGCCGGCAGGAGTGAAGGCAAGCCAACTCCTCTCTCTGTGTCCTGTGCCAGCAGAAGGTGTAGTCAGATTAAAGGCGAATCTTCTCTTTCAAAAGATCTGGATTAGAAGTGGGCTAAAAATGATTTAATCAAGAAAAAAAAAATCCCACACAGGTATACCAGCTACTGAGTTTTGGTTAATTCCAGATGTGGTCAATTTGAAACCAAGACTAGGTGTCAGACATGGGTTTCTTTGCTTATAATTGGAATGGAAACTTTTATTTATTTATTTATTTATTTATTTTTATTTATTTTTTTTTTATTTTATTATATGTAAGTACATTGTAGCTGTCCTCAGACACTCCAGAAGGGGGAGCCAGATCTCATTACGGATGGTTGTGAGCCACCATGTGGTTGCTGGGATTTGAACTTATCACCTTCGGAAGAGTAGTCGGGTGCTCTTACCTGCTGAGCCATCTCACCAGCCCCCTGGAATGGAATCTTAAATCATCATCATCATTATTATTATTAATTTTATTTTATTTTTATTTATTTATTTTTTTTTTTGGTTTTTCGAGACAGGGTTTCTCTGTGTAGCCCTGGCTGTCCTGGAACTCACTTTGTAGACCAGGCTGGCCTTGAACTCAGAAATCCACCTGCCTCTACCTTCCAAGTGCTGGGATTAAAGGCATGTGCCACCACCGCCCGGCTAATTTTATTTATTTATTTATTTATTTTTATGTTTTTTTTTTCCCTTGTTCCGGTCGCCCCCACTTGCTCCGGCCCGCCCCGTTCGGCCCCGCCCTGCTAGCTTTGGACAGCCCCGCTTGCTCTGGTTGGTCTCTCCTGTCCAAGGATTCGTCCATTATTATTCTTCATAAGTACGCTGTAGCTTCAGACGCACCAGAGGAGGGCGTCAGATCTCATTATGGATGGTTGTAAGCCACCATGTGGTTGCTGGGATTTGAACTCAGCACCTTCGGAAGAGCAGTCGGGTGCTCTTACCCACTGAGCCATCTCACCCGCCCGGCTAATTTTATTTTTAAATATATTTTTGTTTNTCCATTATTATTCTTCATAAGTACGCTGTAGCTTCAGACGCACCAGAGGAGGGCGTCAGATCTCATTATGGATGGTTGTAAGCCACCATGTGGTTGCTGGGATTTGAACTCAGCACCTTCGGAAGAGCAGTCGGGTGCTCTTACCCACTGAGCCATCTCACCCGCCCGGCTAATTTTATTTTTAAATATATTTTTGTTTTATGTTTCAAGCCAGGATTTCTCTGTGTAGCTCTGGCTGTCCTGAAACTTGCTCTGTAGACCAGGCTGTCCTCTAATGCCACCATTTCCCAGCTGGAACCTTGAGTTTTATCTTCAGGGGAAAAAAAATCCAGATTAATTTTAATAGCCAAGAAGAATACCTTTAATAGTGTGAGCAGGTTTTCAGGGGCTGGATTATAGTTAAGACTGATAGTATCAAGGACTGCTAACATTTCTGCAGAGGATTATATTTCAATTTTATATTTTATAACAATATGAAAAAAAATGCCAAAAAATTATTTATAAATCAACACTGTTGTTAACTGCAAAAATACTCACTTTCAAGTGACCCTGTCTCTGTGAGGCTGCAAAGGCTAAGTCAGCCATAGACTGGGAGGTTCATTAACAAGAGGACCCGTGACGCTTGTCCTTTTCTGCTGTGTTGTCTGTACACTGCTCTGTCTTAGTCTCCTTGCCTTCAGAGTTGGAATAAACTAGAATGTGAATCTCAAAGGTGAGAGTCAGGTACTGAGTGAGGTTTGTGACAAGCGCCGGCTCCTCCACTGGGGCTCGGCTGCGGGGGTACCAGTATTGTCTTACCTCTTTATGCAGGTAAGCGTTTGCTAATTTTTGGTTAGTGTCACATGACTTATCTCCGTGAATGGCAGGTTCTCCAGCAAGTGGATAACAAGTTTATTGCCTGCTTAATGAGCACGAGGATGGATGAGGATGGCCGAGCAGGTAAGCATGGAGTTCTGCTTCACTAATGAGCTGTCCGGGTAAGAGTTGCCTTTTAGACTATTTGTGGGGTACAGCAACTTGTGTGGGATTAAAAAACAAACAAACAAAAAAAACAGATAAAGGAAAACTGACCTAAAGTGAGAACCTGAAGCACATTTTGTTTTGGTTTGTTTTTTTTTTTTGTTTTTTCGAGCCAGGGTTTCTCTGTGTAGTTCTGGCTGTCCTGGAACTCACTTTGTAGACCAGGCTGGCCTCGAACTCAGAAATTCACCTACCTCTGCCTCCCAAGTGCTGGGATTAAAGGTGTGCGCCACCACCATCCGGCCTGAAGCACATTTTAAAGTACGTGCGTGACCTGTAAGTTCATCAACACACACGTAAATAAGATACACAGTAAGTTTTTAGTCTTTTGAGATGTAGCTCAGGATTGTCTCACTCTCATGGTAGTCCTAATGCCTCAGCCTGACTGGGACGGCACAGGCCTGTACCACACAACACCTGGCTCATTAAACTAGTAATAGTTCACTCCTAGTAGCAGTAAGAACTACTAATAGTAATTGCCTCAGAAGTGAAATGAAGGTGGGCAAAGGGAGAATTTCATTTTCTACTCTTTTAAAATATCTTATGTTATAGACGTGTGTGTGTGTGTGTGTGTGTGTGTGTGTGTGTGTGTGTGTGTGTGTGTGTAACATGTGGAGGCCAGGGGTAGCGTAAGGTGCCTTCCTACAGTACTTTGCACCCAACTTTTTGGGACAAGTTTCTTGTAAACCTGAGGCCTACTGGCTGGCCAGCAGTGATACACCTGCCTCATCTGCCTGTCCCAGCCTTCCCCATTGCTGTGGCTGCAGGTGTGGGCTGCCACATTCAGGCTTTTGTGTGGATGCTATGGGTCCAAACTCACATCTTCATGCCTGCACAGCAAGTACTCTCCCCCCTGAGTTCCCAGACCCCACACCTGTAATGACTCTTACGTCTGTATACACAGGTGCTCATCTATACATACGGACATTAAAGAATAACCATGGGTGTCATGTTCGGGGATGCCATCCATCTCCTTTCAGACAGGGTTTCTAATTTCTAATTTGTCTGGAGCTTACCAGTTAGGCAGTCCTGGCTGGCCAGTGAGCCCCAGGCATCTTCTTGTCTCCACCTCTTCAGCTTTGAGGTTACAAGGATGTACCACCATACTAGGCAATTTTACATGGATTCTCAGGCTCCAACTCAAGACCTTGTGACTGCAAGGCAGGTGCTTTACCCATTGACCCATCCCCAGCTCCATGTACAGTGCTTTCATCTATAGTAATACGTTTATATACATTTATACAATGTGTTTTGCTAGGTTTATCAAGAGTGTTTACATAGAATCAGGAGTCTGGAGAGATGACTAGGCCGTCAGTGTTCTGTAGAACCCTGGCCTCTCTAACAGAGGACCTGGGTTAGATTCCCAGCATCTGTAGAATGGCTTACAGCTGTTTATAACTCTAGTCCTAGGGGACCTGGTGGACAGATACATAGTTAGGCTAAACATGCATGCACATAAAGTTAAAAAAAATTAGAATCAGTTCGTGACTTGCTTTAATGAGGCAATAGTCCCTATATAAATCATTCAACAAATATTATTTAATGCCTGTTGTTTGCTAGGGAGTTTACCAGGCCCAAGGAGTACAATGATAGAAAAATAGATAACAGATAATCACACAAACACATAAAAATTTAACAGTAGTTCTTAATAGAGAAGTAAAAGGTGGTGTAAGAACTGATGTTGGGAATTTTGATTTTGTCAGAGACCTTGGTAGAGTGAGCCTGAAGTATGAGCATGTCAAGTAAGTAAGTAACTAGTAATTTCCTCTTTGTCAGGTGGAAGCAGGCAGTAAGGCTGGAGATAAAGCTGGGAAGGAAGTAGCAGCCAGATATTAAATGTCAGCTTCAAGCTTTGCTGTGTCCCAACACTAGCTGGAAACAGTGTTCTATCATGTTGTGTTTTAGGACTGTTCTAGTTGCAATATGGAAAATGGAGTGAGTTTGTGTGCAGTTCCAGATTCCACAGAGACAGTTAAGGAGATATTGTAGCATCTAAGAAATACTAGTTGCCTAGGATTAGGGCAGAGAAGGAGAGGTGAAAGTGTTAGATTGAGTGTGCATCGTGTGTGGACGGACAGTCCAGCACTCGGAAGACCAAGGCAGGAGATGCAAGGCTAGAGAGCATAGCCTGGGCTACCATGTGTGACCTCATCTCAAAGAAAACAAAACAAAGAAACAAAAAAATGTGGATGCAGTGAGAAAGCAGGAGATAAAGTCAACAGAGTTGGTGATGGATTGTTATGGGAAGGAATATCAAAGATAATGCTTGGTTTTCTGACCGCTGTAGCCAAGTGGACGACGATGATGTTGCAAGACCAGATGAGAGTTAGAGCAGGCTAAAGGACAAAAATCACAAGTCAATCTAAATTCTCTTTGATAAATAAATGTTAAAGAGGAGCTGGCAAGAATGTGTTTGGCTGGTGCAGGTATAGACTCGAGTGTTCTGACCAGCTGATGTAAATTTGAGTGTCAGCATAAAGTTAGTTATTGGTGATGTAAGTTTTATCATCTAGAAATAGAGAGTGAGAAATAGCCCTGAGTCTACAATAATTCTAACATGTAACAGCTCACAGCCCACTAGAAAGGCACTGGCAGAAGAGGAGAAGGAATGGCTAGAGAAACGCAGAGAAGGAAGGCTGTCGCGCTGCGTCTAGGACCTCACACGGCTGCCGCTGTACTGGGCACTGCTCAGTTTTGTGACTGTGCCATGGCTGACAGAAGAGATGGGGCAGAAGCCATCGCTGCTCTGAGGAAATCTGAGCCCTGGGAGGGAGGGACCAGCAGAGAGAGGGGAGGTTTCCTTTCCATGAGAATTTTGAGTGCAATTACAGTTGTCTGCCTGTTCTGTGGTCTTACTCCCCTCAGTTTCAGTTACCCACAGTCAACCAAGGTCAGAATATTAAGTGGAAAATTCCAGAAATAGGCAACTTAAAAGTTTTAAGTTTCACCCTCCTCTGAGTAGTATAATGAAATGTCCTGTCATCTCACTGTGGTCCACCCAAGCTGCAGATGACTTCTCTGTGCAGGGTGTCCTGCTGTGTGTCCTGGCTGCCTGGCACTCAGCTGGCACTCAGTCCCTGCATACATCAGGGGAACTGTACAGTACCGAGTCGGGTGTCCCAGGAAACATTATACATAATGATGCATAGAGTATGATAGAAATGATGTTAGCATCTTGTTGTGAGCGTCTTTATTACTAATTTATGTTTACCGTGCTGGGTATGCTATACAAGTACTCGTACGACTGAGCCACACCCCTGGCTGTTTTATTATTAGTTATTGTTAATTTATTGCTGTACCTAACTTATAAGTTGAATTTTAGCATAGATTTATAGATCTAGACAAAAACAGTCTGTTCAGGGTTTGGTACAGGAGTTTGTTCTCTCCCACTACCTTTTCGGTTCTGGGATTGAACTCAGGTCTTCAGGCTGGGCAACAAGTCTCTGACCTGCTAAGCCTTCACTCCAGCCCTGAAGGTTTTTTGTTTGTTTGTTTGTTTTTTGTTTTTTGTTTTTGTTTTTGTTTTTGTTTTTGGTTTTGGTTTTGGTTTTGGTTTTTTGAGACAGGGTTTCTCTGTGTGCCCTGGCTGTCCTGGAACTCACTTTGTAGACCAGGCTGGCCTTGAACTCAGAAATCCGCCTGCCTCTACCTCCTGAGTGCTGGGATCAAAGGCGTGTGCCACCACACCCATCCCTGAAGTTTTGATTACTTGAAATTCTGTGAGTTTTGAGATACCAAGATGTCAGCCAGTGTCACCCTGGATGAGTGTAAGCACAGAAACTGTGTCTTCAAAGAAACGAAAAAAAACCACTAATTAAACTTCTCTTGAGAGTGTATTTTTATTGTTGGATTTGCTACCAAAGAGTATTCTTCAGATTCTTTTGGAGGGGGTATATTTTGAGACAGGGTTTCTCTATATAGCGCTGGCTATCTTGAAACTTACTCTGTAAACCAGTCTGGTTTCCAACCCACAGAGATTTTATTGCCTCTGGCTTCCAAGTGATGGGATTAAAGATGTGTGCCATCACCCTCCCTAACCAGATTCTTTTCAGGAGCAAAACCAGGATGAGAGACTCTTCTCTTCTCTTCTCTTCTCTTCTCTTCTCTTCTCTTCTCTTCTCTTCTCTTCTCTTCTCTTCTCTTCTCTTCTCTTCTCTCCTCTCCTCTCCTCTCCTCTCCTCTCCTCTCCTCTCTCTCTCTCTCTCTCTCTCTCTTTCTCTCTCTCTCTTCCCCCTTCCCTTTTTCCCTCTTGCTCCGCACCTCCTACTCCCTCCGGCCTCGTTTGCTTCTGCCTATAGCTTCTTTATTTGTTTCTCATTTGGGATGCATGTGAGCCACCATGTGATTGCTGGGATTTGAACTCATGACCTCTGGAAGAGCAGTCAGTGCTCTTAACTGCTGAGCCATCTCACCAGCCCCAAGAGAATTCTCTTGAGGCTGAGGATGTAGCTCTGTTGGTAGCATGCTTCTTGGCGTGGATGAAACCCTGGGTTCAACCCCAGTACTGCATGAGACTGAGTATGTTCTGTAAGTCCAGGAAGAGGAAGGCAGTTGTAGCATCCTCCTCAGCTAAATAGCAAGTTCAAGGCCAGCCTGAGCTGTTTTTCATGAGACCATCAGAAACAAAGTTAAATATATTCCTCCGAACCAAATGTGAGTGTTTTTTTTTTTTTAAGATTTATTTATTTATTTATTTATTATATGTGAGTACACTGTAGCTGTTTTCAGACACACCAGAATAGGGCATCGGCTCTTATTAAGGATGGTTGTGAGCTACCATGTCGTTGCTGGGATTTGAACTCAGGACCTCCGGAAAGAGCAGTCAGTTCTCTTAACTACTGAGCCATCTCTCCAGCCCATGTGAGTGTTTTTATTTCTAGTCATAAATATGCAACCTATTTCTAAGTTGACATATTTTAATTTTTATAATTGCCTGTTTGTTTTATTTTTGTTTTTGTTTTTGAGACAGGTTTTTTTTTTTGTTTTTTTTTTTTTTTTTTTTTTTTTTTTTTTTTTTTTTTTTGGTTTTTTCGAGACAGGGTTTTTCTGTGTAGCTCTGGCTGTCCTGGAACTCACTTTGTAGACCAGGCTGGCCTAGAACTCAGAAATCCGCCTGCCTCTGCCTCCCGAGTGCTGGGATTAAAGGCGTGTGCCACCACACCCGGCTCTTGAGACAGGTTTTTACTGTGTAGCCCTGGCTGGCCTGGAACTCTATGTAGACCAGGTTGGCTTTGAACTCACAAGATCATGTTCTTCCTGAGTGCCAGGGTTAAAGACATGTGTCATCATCACTCCTAATTGATATTGACATATTTTAATTGGATACATAAGTTATTGCTCTAAATTTCAGTGATACCAAAAACTAAGGTATATTTCTGCCTACATTGAGATATGTTTAGTTATCCATTCTAAAGAATAAATTTATTATATAAATAGTTATCAAGTACCCATTATTTAAAATTCTATTTTATGTGCTAAGAATATAACATGAAAACATCTCATAGAACTTCTGTTCTGTCCTGTTGTGATGTCAAAAATATGGCGTCTGTGAATAAATTGTCTTTCTGTATTCTGCTTCATTCAAGAAATTGAAAGCTCATAACATTGTATAGACAATGGAAAGATAAGCTGCTTTTCTGTTAGGTACAGGCCTGATTTCATGGTGCTTCTGAGTTTGGTAGTTTGTGTTGATGTTGAGGCCACTCCTTGAACAGTGTGGCTTATTCTGTTGTGTTGTTTTGTGTTGATGTTCAGGCCACAGTGTTCATCAGAAATAGCAGCTGCTCTTCCTAGCCTTAAAAAACATCAATAGTTAGCATGGGGGCATTCCTGTGTTATAGCTGTTGTCAGAAGTCAGCTATGGGCCCCGAGAGCCTTAGTAGAATGTTTGCCTCACAAGCAGGAGAACTTAGGTTCAAGGCCCAGAACCCACATCAAACAATTTTAAGATCCTATGTTAGAGTATGGGTAAGGAAATAAGAACAAAAATTCCAAATCCAGGGCTGGTGAGATGGCTCAGCGGGTAAGAGCACCCGACTGCTCTTCCGAAGGTGATAAGTTCAAATCCCAGCAACCACATGGTGGCTCACAACCATCCGTAACGAGATCTGGCTCCCTCTTCTGGAGTGTCTAAGGACAGCTACAGTGTATTTACATATAATAAAATAAAATAAATCTTTAAAAAAAAAAATCCAAATCCACATCTCCTTTCTATTCTTCAATTTTAAATGCATCCTAATATATGTCATAAAAAATTAAAACATTTAAAGTTGGGTGGTAGTAGCATATGCCATTAATCCCAGCCCTCAGAGGAAGGCAAAGGCAGGCAGATCTCTGTGAGTTCAAGGGTAGCCTGAGCTACAAAGTGAGTTCCAAGACAGGCAGAACTACACAGAGAAACCCTATGTCAAAATAAATAAATAAATAAATAAATAAATAAATAAATAAATAAATAAGACACATATTTATGTAGATGCCATCATTAAATAAATTCCTCTGTTTGCTAACCTCAAAATGATTAGTATATTAATAAGAGAAGTTTCAAAAAAAAGATGAGTGTGCTAGCATGCATTTATAATCCCAGAGGCAGAGAGGCGGGGAGGCAGAGAGGCAGAGAGATAGGCGAGTCCCTGGGCTGACCCATCTAATCCCAGAGGCGGGGAGGCAGAGAGACCGGCGAGTCCCTGGGCTGACCAGTCGGTGAGCCTAATGGACTTGATGGACTAGCTCCAAGCTAGTGAGAAACCCTTTCCAAGAAAGATGGGGTGTCCTAAAGAGCAACACCTGAGATTGATCTCTGCCTCTGCCTTGTAAACACACACACACACACACACACACACCAGAAAGTTTGTGGGGTGAGAGGTGTTACTCAATTGGTAGAAAGCTTACCTATCAGGCAACTACAATTTGCTGTGTAGTTGAAGACAAGGTCATTGTCACATGTGTAAGTGCAGCCAGCCTGAAATACCATGCATCTCCTCTGTTTCTGTTTTCTTTAAATCTTGGACTTTCTCCTGTGAGCTTGATGGCATCTCCCCTAGCATCATTTCTGTGGCTGAGAAAACACACTTAAAAAAAGCATCTTAGGGAAGAGTTTATTGTAGCTCACACCCCCAGATTACATTCCATCACTTGAAAGAAGTCAGGCAGGAATTTGAAGAAGCTAGTCACACTCCACCCACAGTCTAGAGAAGAGAAATGAGTGCAGGCAAACTGTCTGCTCTGCTTGCTTTATCTGTTTGTCCTGTTGAGGCCACAAACCTGGAGCACCGTGCCCCGTACTTTCAGGCAGCTAAACAAAGACAGACCTCTACGTTGTGCCCACAGGCCAGCCTGCCTGGACAGTTGAGGCTTTTCTCAGTTGACAGTTAAAACTGTCAGTGTTATAGAAAAATGCTTCATCTTTTAATAGAAATAGGAAAAAGACACTTTCTATTTTGATCAAGTTCAAGAGAAGAACTTTTATTTCAATATGATTAATAACAATAAACATCAATCTTTTAGCCAAAAACAATGCAAATATAGTTTATAAAAGGTAATATTGTCTTGGAAAATTGTTCTGTCTCTGAGATTCCCCTGTAGGTTTGACCCTTTGCCTCTTTGCTTGTACTTGAAAGTGTGAAGCCCTGCTCTTAAAAGTGAGGCCTATAATAGGTGGGGACTTGGCTCAGTGGCTAGCAGTGCATACTCAAGAATTCTGTCACCAATACCCACATAGGTGGCTCTCAACTACCTGAGGTTCTACCTCACAGAGAGCAGGTGGCTTGTGTGGGCACCTGCTCCCATGTGCAGTCATGCGTACCAGCACCCACATACAGACACACAACTACACATAATTTAAAATATTTTTAATTAATTTTATTTTATTTTACTTAAATTTAATATGTATGAATGTTTTTTTCTGCATGTATGCATATGTGTCACATGTGTACAGTACATGTAGATACCGCATAAAGGCTTCAGATTTGCTGGAACAGGATTACAGACAGTTATGAGCTCTTATGTAGGTGTTAGAAATCAAACTCACATATTCTGTAAGAACAAGTGGCCTTAACTTCTGAAGTATCTCTAGCTCCTAAAAGTGGGGCCAGCAGACAAGACCATCTGGCTGTTGGTTAGAATTGCAGAAGCTTGTGCCCGGTTGTTGACTCTGCCTTTGAGCATGTTCCCAGGTGACAGGTTCACCCAGGAAAGCTAAAACAGCTACAACTGCCATCTGGGAGGAGACACAGCGAAGGTCTGTTTTTCTGCAGCCAGGGAAATAATGATTTTTACATCCTTACATGGTTAGGAAAAAATAAAAAGACTTCTTGACACAGCCACATTCTATGCAGTTACTTCAGTGTCCATAAATAAAGTTTTATTGGAACACAGCTATAGTGGCACAGATTGTCTGTAGCTGCTTTAGCTCAAAACAAATAGTTGAGTAGTCATGACAGCACTCATGTGGCCTCAAAAGCATAAAGTATTTCCATTCTTCCTGTCTGTAGAAAAGATGCTCTGCCCTCTGATCTAAAGTTACGAGTACATTCTTCTTGAGTTTCAGAGTAGATCGCAAATCAAAATCCTCTGATTATAATGTATGCACTGCATATCTAATGATTCTTCATTGTAAAGTTGACTTAATAAAGCCAAGTCTGCATGAATATTTCAAAAATTTATCCTTTTCTAAATGAAATATAGATAAGTTACAGAGCTTTTCACCAGGGACAAATTTGGTAATTTATTGACAATTTCAGGTTTGTTTGTTTTTTTTATATAGAGTACAATTGATTTGGTTGTGGTAGCACATATCTTTAATCCCAACACGTAGGAGGCACAGGCAAGTGGATCGCTATGAGTTCAAGGCCAGCCTAGTGGATAGACAAGCTCCAGACCTATTAAAGCTATATAGTGGGACCCTGTCTCAAAAATATCAAAGCACAATTGTATATCTTATGTATATGTCATTAAATGGATTGAATAATCAGTTTTTATTACCCTCCACACTTTATGATTCTTTTAATCTTGCTATGAAAACTTCATTAATCCTGGATGATTTTTGTAGGTGGAAACCTGTTAGTCCTGGTGGACCAGCATGCTGCCCATGAACGCATTCGTTTGGAGCAGCTTATTGCTGGTAAGCATCTGTCTACAGCTAGAGGAGATTTAAGATTCCAGTGCAGTTGACACACCTACAAGAATTTTTGACACCATAACTGTGAGGAAGGATGCATTGTATGTTTGAAAAATTAAGCTGAGATCATCTAGTCTGAAAAACCACTGGAAGACTGCTGGAGTTTGCTTTGCTATTTCAAACATGTGGATCTGATCAATTTGGTCAGTGGCACATTTACTATATATTTATTCTCCACCTAGACCTAGTTCATTTACAATATACATGTATCGATGTGCTTTCCTTACTGTGTGTTCTCCTTGCTGTGTGCTCTCCCATGTCTGTGTCTTCTCACTGCTGTATGCTCTCCCTACTGTGTGCTCTCCCTGCTGTGTGCTCTCCCATGTCTGTGTCTTCTCACTGCTGTGTGCTCTCCCATGTCTGTGTCTTCTCACTGCTGTGTGCTCTCCCTGCTGTGTGCTCTCCCATGTCTGTGTCTTCTCACTGCTGTATGCTCTCCCTGCTTGTGCTCTCCCATGTCTGTGTCTTCTCACTGCTGTGTGCTCTACCTGCTGTGTGCTCTCCCTGCTGTGTGCTCTCCCATGTCTGTGTCTTCTCACTGCTGTGTGCTCTCCCTGCTGTGTGCTCTCAGTAAACCTTTCCCACAGTCCTCAAGGTCCCATGTAATACTTTTATTTTTAAAATCTCATTTATTTGGGATAGATAGTGTGAGCACACTGATGTGATTCTAGAAGATACAAAAGGAAATGTAATATGTAATAAAGCCTCCTTTACACCTTGTGTTTCATTCCATCTTCCCTCTCTCTCGGGGGCAGCCAGCATGAGGACTGTTTAAATGTATCTTTCCAAAGTGACTGTGCTTTTTGATGTTTTTTTTTCTTTTTTTTGTTTTTGTTTTGTTTTGTTTTGTTTTGTTTCAAGACAGGGTTTCTCTGTGTAGCCCTGGCTGTCCTGGAACTCACTCTGTAGACCAGGCTGGCTTCGAACTCAGAAATCCACCTGCCTCTGCCTCCCGAGTGCTGGGATTAAAGGTGTGCACCACCATGCCCAGCTTGGTTTTTTTTTGTTTTTGTTTTTTTTTCAGTTTGTGTTATAATGAGTCATTTTTCTTCAAGTGATAAAATACAACAAATAAATAAATAAATAAATAAATAAATAAATAAATAAATAACAAAACCAAAATAAACCTCAACCACAGTTTCTCTGTGTAGTTCAACCTTGAATGTTCTATCCTCTTAGCTGTCCAAATGTTGAAATTACATATGCACCACCATACCCTTTTTAAATTATCTGGAAAATCTTTGATTCCTATGATAAAGTAATGAACAGCCTTAATGTCAGAGTTAATTAAGAATCCAGGGAGACCTTTCATGAACTGGAATGGCAGTTATGTCACTAATATTTTATTTTGCCTTATAAATTGAAGTCCCAAGAGTTTGGAAAGACACAATAAAAAACGGTGAGGAAAAATCACTTACTTTGAGTAAGGACTTAATATGAGCCCTCCTTTATGCCTTTAGTGGGTGAAATACAGTGGTGTGAGGACCGCGTAGGCTCCGAGGACAGCTGCTGAGTCTTGTCAGGCAGCTAGCAAGCCAAGGATCATTTCCTCACTGAGCTCTCAACTTTGAGCAGGCTCGTGACCACAAGAAATGAACTGGCTGTGCAAAATTATGAGGTTTTTTTTTTTTTTTTTTTTTTTTGCACAAAAATTGTCAGAGGAGCTGGGCGTGGTGGCACACGCCTTTAATCCCAGCACTCGGGAGGCAGAGGCAGGCAGATTTCTGAGTTCGAGGCCAGCCTGGTCTACATAGTGAGTTCCAGGACAGCCAGAGCTATACAGAGAAACCCTGTCTCGAAAAACAACAACAACAACAAAAATTGTCAGAGGAAGAAAGGGAGATGGAGAGACTTGACCTTGATCTTTCCATGGCTTGCCCAAGGTCATAGCAGTTATTAAAGTGGTGGGCTGTGGGGTGGCAGTTAAAGACTGGCAAAGACTCTCAGGCTAAGGAGGTCAAAGAAGCGTGAAATGCAAGAAGTGGACAAATAAAAGTTTGGGCTCATTCAAAACCAACTTACAGGCCAGTGAGACAGCTTAGCTGGCAAACCACTTGCAGAGTAAGACTGACAACCTGAGTTCAGTCCCCATCACTCACATGAAGACAGAAGGAGAGAACTGATCTCCATGCACACACACACACACACATAAATAATGTGAGGCTGGAGAGAAGGTTCAGAAATTAAAAACAGCAGCTACTCTTACAGAGGATTCAGGTGTCCAGCACCAAAATGGCAGCTCACAACTCAAAACTCTAATTTTGCAGGTTGTGGTACTCTCTCCTGGCCTCTGTGGGCACAAGGCACACAAGCAGGCAACTATACACATAACTTTTTACAATCAAATGATGATAATTTTTTTAATTCACACCCAGACTTATTTGCTTTCTAGGACCTGCGCTATTTAAGAATAATACTGGCAAATTCTTTTCAAAGACTGAGAAACCTTTCTGAAGGAACCAAGAAACCATCTTGACTTAAGAGGATTGTATAGATGTTATGTTCTGTGTAGAGATGTTTTGTATCTCTGTATCAATATCAGACATGTTAATTATAGGAACACTCCCTTATTGTGGATATAAGAGTTAAGTCATCTATTTCTTATTTTGAAGAAATGCTAAAATGAGTAAAGTGGCTGGCTGCCCGCCCCTTAGTTTACTTAGAATTGAAACTGTAGAACTGAACACTGAATGCGCTACACAGTTCTAGAGAACTCTTGCCACAGCACAGCTCACCAAGTGTCTTCTTATGTAAAACTGATGGAAAAGCCTTCCCTTATTCTTATCTCGTTCATCTCTCTCCCAATAGACTCCTATGAGAAACAAGGTCCTCAAAGCGCTGGCCGGAAGAAATTACTGTCTTCCACAATAATTCCTCCACTGGCAATCACCGTGTCAGAGGAACAGAGGAGACTCTTACGGTCAGTAGCAGCATCTATGGACATGATGCCAGGCGGTCTGTAACGCTTAACCACAGCTCTGTGAGGTTTCTGCATGCATGTTCCTTCTTTTCTTTCCAGAGAAGGAAACTGAGACGAGGAGTGCTGCATGGCTTGCCCAAGGTCTCAACAGTGCAGTGCAGGCTCAGAGCTGTCTTCTAACCCCAAACGCCATTCTTCTCTCTATAGCATAGATACTGAGTAGGGTAGAATTTCCCTGGTAATTTTTTCCAGCATTTGGCTTAGAACACTTCTTCTTGGAACAGCCAAGTGTTTATGCTGCACTGTTTCTGAGCAAAGTTAGGGAGATAATTGTTTCCATTCTTCTTGTCTTAGTCCATTCTAGATTCTACATTTCCATAATCTTATTAGGAATGAAGCGAAACACCAGGATGCCAGGGTGGGGAAAGCCCTGGGCCAGCTCACAGTACAGGTCACAGCATAGGTCATTTCCCCACTTCTAACTCAGTGTATGTTTTGTGAAAATGAAAAGGTCTGTTCGTTCGTTTCAGGCCTAGTTACTTCCTGCTGCTAATGCAGCTTTTCCTAGAGCACAATTCACTTATTTACTGCCACCAACTCGTCCCCAGTCAGGACATCTCCCAGTCAGGACAGCTTCCAGTTAGGACAGCTCCTAGTCAGGACATCTCCAGTCTTGGAGCTGTTAATTGCCTCCCGCTTTTAACCCTTTAATCCCAGCACTTGGGAGGCAGAGGCAGGTGAATTTCTGAGTTCAAGGTCAGCTTGGTCTACAAAGTGAGTTCCAGGATAGCCAGGGCTACACAGAGAAACCCTGTTTCGAAAAACCGAAAAAAAAACAAAACCATCAGACCTTTTCTTTGAGCCAAACTTCTTTAAATGCAGGCATCAAATTAGTTCCTTAGTGAAGAATGAAAACTTAATAAGATTTAGAAGTAAATTAGTTCTCACAATAGGAAATCAGAAGGAAAATCAGTTACTATACAGTAGTGTTCCCTTATATGTAATACGTTTGTTCCTGGATACCCGAGTGAGGCCTGTGTACATACTGGTTTCCCATGGTCAGTCGTCAGTATTTATGCTGTGGTGCCTCCTTTGCGTCACTACGTAATGTGTTTGGGGAACATAAAATAGAGTGAGTTACTTCAGCGTAAGACTGCAGTACTGGGATGGAGGTGTGGCTCACTGCGTAGGGACACTTGCTACTTTTGCAGAGGACCCAGGTTTGGGTTCCAGCAATCACATGAAGTCTCACAACCAACTGTAACTCCAGTTCCAGAGGATCCAGTCCCTGCTTCTGGACTCCACAGGTGCGGGGCAAGCATGTGGCACACATACATGCAGGCTAATATCCATATACATCAAGTACAAATATAATAGATACACCTTTTTTTAAAACTGTGACCTGAGTTAGTGACATGATAAGTAAGGGACTAACAGACAGGCGTGAGCCTTTACCATGCTTCTCAGAGCACCATGCAATTTAAGTTTTATGGCCAGTGACGTAGCTCAGCAGTAGACCATATGTTTAGCATGTGTAAGGCCCCTGCTCAGTCCCTAAAATAAAGTTTACTTCTAGAATTTTCCATTTTTTTTTTTTTTTGGATCACAATCAACTACTAGTAACTGAATTCTTAGAAAGTGTAACTGTGAATGAGAATTACTGTGATTGGAAAGGAGATTTGATAATAAAATCCTAAACACATATAAGCATAAGGAAAACAATACAACTTCCAAAGGTCATAGCAGCTTTTGAAAATGATGGAGTGTTTGGAGCTAGCTCCAGAGAGAGTGAAGTCATGCTTGTACATCTGAGACTGTCTCCTTAGGTCTTACCACAAGCATTTAGAAGATCTGGGACTGGAGTTGCTCTTTCCAGATGCTAGTGATTCTCTGATCCTGGTGGGAAAAGCGCCACTCTGCTTTGTAGAGAGAGAAGCTAGTGAACTTCGAAGGGGACGCTCTACTGTGACAAAGAGTATTGTGGAGGTAAGGCGTCCGTCTTCTGCGTTTTCAGTCTTGCCGAGGCCACCAACTGCAATCTCTTTTTTTTTTTTTTTTTTCTGAGACAGGGTTTCTCTGTGTAGCTCTGGCTGTCCTGGAACTCACTCTGTAGACCAGGCTGGTCTTGAACTCAGAAATCCGCCTGTTTCTGCCTCCCGAGTGCTGGGATTAAAGGCGTGCGCCACCACGCCTGACCACTAACGCAATCTTTGCTGTTGGTCAGCACACGTTTGTGTCATGTTCACAGTGCCAGATGATGGAAATTGACAGATGTATGAGGTCATAGTAAGGAAGAAGGACGCAGGTATAACACAGTGGAATGTGAACTGAGGTGTCATTGGGAGGAGTTTAGAGCTACATGTGTAGCCCCTGTCAGTCATCTCAGTGTGCAAGAGGGGAGGAAGGAGGGAGGAGCTTAAAGCTAACTAGGGTTTCACTCTGAGACTTTGTCTTTTAAAAGGGGGTTGGAGGGGGGTCGGGAAAGATGGCCTAGAACTTAAGAGCACTTGCTACCTTGCAGAGGACCTGGGTTCTGTTTCCACGATCTATGTGTTGGCTCACCACCATCTTAACTCTAGTTCCAGGAGAGCCATTGCCCTTTTCTGGCCTTCACCAGGTCCACATGTGATCCACATACACACATAGGTTTAGGTAAAACACTCAGAGGCAGCCAGATGGCTCAGTGGTTAAAGGCTCTATGGCCATATCTGACCTGAGTTCGATCCTCAGTACCTTCATGACCGAATGATAAAGCTGACCCCCTAAGGCTATCCACTGACCTCCACATACATACCGTGGCATGTGCATATGCATGCAGGAATGAACACATAAGCATACACAAATAATGTAATAAAATTATACACAAAGATCAGAAGACAGACTTAGTGACTGAGTTAGGACAGAGAAGCAGGGTGGGTGGTTAAGGCTATTGTGCTGGTTTCCATACAAGAAGATGGAGACTTGATTAAGTCATTAGTAGTGGGAATGGAAAGAAGGAACAGATTTGATACCTGGATGAGAGGGAGACTCCAGAAGATCTGGTGCAAAAAGAACACAAAAGAATAAAGGAGAAAGATTCCTCACGGTGATCCCAAGTTCGTGACCAGATATTAGTGTCACCGAAGAGGAAGGCAGTAAAGAGCAGTGTGCCTGCCGGGTGGGCGCCGATTGTGACTTCAGTGCAGAGGTGCAGAGGAGCAGAGACGGGACCTTCAGGTAGGGGTGGCCAGGGCCCTGGCAGTCTACAGTACAGCTCTTGCAATTAGAAAAGAAATCTGGGTTGTTCATATCTGTTGGTGATAAAAGCATGCCCACTTTGGTAGCATTAGAAGGTGAGGAAGGGCCAGGAGCCAAAGAGACTGAGAGAGCTTAGATGAGGAGGGAGAACTGAAGGCAGAGGATAATGGAAGGTCAAGGAAGTGAGGCTGAAAGAGCTATGAGATGACTGAAGATGCTGAGGAAGGATGAGTCCGAGAAAGGTAATGGAGGAGAAGCTGCAGGCAGAGGGAGGGAGGTAGCAGTGGCCAAAGAGAGACTTGGCCAACCTGGCAGCATATGCCTGTAATTCCAGCAGTCAGGAGGATTACTGAGGCAGGGGGATTACAAGCTCAAAGCCAGCCTTGAACTACAGATTAGGTAGGACAATCCTCTGTCTGTCTGTCTGTCTGTCTCTGTCTCTCTCTCTCTCTCTCTCAACGAAAAGGGCTGAGGATGTAGGTCCATGGTAGGTAGGTAGAGTACTTGCCTGACGTACAAAGCCTTAGGTTCCCTTCCACAATGCTGAAGTAAAAAGAACCCAAAGCCTCCAGCTGCATCCAGAGGGAGCTGGGGTGGTGGCTGAAGGTTAGATGTGGTTGAGTCTGTGTGTGCTGGACAGAAGACTGCAGGACTTGAGTTTGTTTGCGGGTGGAGGGTGCTCCTGGTCTATCTAGCCTATGTGTCCCCTTCCTCCCCCTTTCTAAGTCCCTGTTGGTGACAGCCTTGGCTCTGCTCTTCTCTGAGCTCTTCTCTGCCCACACAGCTCATTTCTTCTCAGACTTCTGCACTGGATTTGAATTCAAACTGTATTGAATCCAAAAGATAGGATCTGTGAGAATCTTACTGTAATTCAAATACCTAAAGTTCTAACCAGAACATTAAAATAAAAACTTCTCCTGAAGCAACTTCAAAGACTACTTACTCTTAAAAAGAGTTTACTTTAAATTGAAACAAAGTTTGTGGTTTCAGAAAATTTGATTATATTAAGTCAGGTGGATAGGCAGAGTTCTTGACTTTGGAAGAAGTTAGAGCAATTCTCGTAGCAATAGAGTCATTGATACATTCTTACCATCTGTGGTCCAGCTTGATGGCTAAGACTGAATCTCATTATGTAGCTCTGGCCTTCACTCACAGGTCCACCTGCTGGGATTAAAGGCATGTGCTTGGCAAGACTGAGCCTTTTAACATTATTAAATGGTCTGCATTAACTGAAGTAAGAAGTGAACGGAAAGTGAGACCCTCCTTCCTCTTTGCAGCCTTACAGATGTGTTTTCAGCCCCACTCACACATCAGAGAATAACGGAGGTAGCCTTGATTCCTGAGGTACTGGGCTTTGCAGCAGGTTAGGTGGTGTTTTGTTACAGTATAGGGCCTTGCGCCTAGATCTTGGTAACCATGGCCGTTTATAAGGCTTTGCAGACGAGCTTGTGGAGAGGAGGACATAGAGTGATTGATTTCACTTCTAGGTTTCAAAAGAAAATCATCCTGCTGTAATCTTAGAAAGCTGACTTAGAGAAGTAATAAATTATGTATTCTTTTTAAAATAATAAATGTACCATACCTTGAGACAGGTTGTTGTTGTTGTTGTTGTTGTTGTTGTTGTTGTTTCCTCCAGAGGCTAAACAAATTGGCAACATTAAATAGTATCAGCTGTGATTAAAATTTTCCATTTTAGCTGGTGCTGGTGGAGCACGTCTTAACTCCAGCACTCCAGAGGCAGAGGCAGAGGCAGGCAGATTTGAGTTCGAGGCCAGCCTGGTATACAGAGTAAGTGCCAGGACAGCCAGGTCTACAGAGAAAGCCTGTCTTAAAAAGAAAAAAGAAAAAAAAAAGTGGTTTGGTTGGTTTTACTTTTTTATTTTTGTGTGGGTGCATGGGTGACAAGAGTTCTCTCCTTCCACCCTAGGAATCCTGGGGTTTGCACCCTTACTTGGTGCCCATCTCACTGGGCCTAGGCTTTAATTTATTTTGTAAATAAAGTGGTGTGGGCAGACTGAGGCAGGAAGATGACAAGTTCAAGACCAGGCTGGGCTTCATGGGAAGAGTGTATTGAGGGAAAAAACTCTCCATGAGGACAAAGACATTATACAGGGAGGAGAAACTTCTCAGGCGAGCTTTGGAAAATAAACCTCTCAACTTGATGTCCTGGAGGGACACACCCGTACACACGCTATTAAAACAAAACAAAACTGAATCTTAACACTGAGCTCCCAAAGTAGCAGGTGTCCTTCTGGAGTCTTCCCACATCCTTTCTTCGGGCCAATTCCCTCCAGGGCCGCCTCCTTGTCTCCCGGCCCACTCCCACCTTTGCCAAGGATCCTTGCCACTTTAATGTCCCTGTTACCCTTCCCCCTCGACCCTCAGAGCCACTGGATTGTCTCAGGAGTCCCTTGCTAGTTTCTAGCCTCTGCCCACCTAGATAACACATCCTGTTAGAAGCTAAGATCTGCGTATGAGAGGCAACACCTGGTGCTTGTCTTTCTAGGCCTGGGTTTCCTCACTTGGTATGTGTCTTAGTCAGGGTTGCTATTCCTGCACAAACATCATGACCAAGAAGCAAGTTGGGGAGGAAAGGGTTTATTCGGCTTACACTTCCATACTGCTGTTCATCACCAAGGAAGTCAGGACTGGAAATCAAGCAGGTCAGGAAGCAGGAGCTGATGCAGAGGCCATGGAGGGATGTTCTTTACTGGCTTGCTTCCCCTGGCTTGCACAGCCTGCTCTCTTATAGAACCAAAGACTACCAGCCCAGGGATGGCACCACCCACAAGGGGCCTTTCCCCCTTGATCACTAATTGACAAAATGCCTTACAGTTGGATCTCATGGAGGCATTTCCTCAACTGAAGCTCTTTTAGTTGACACAAAACTAGCCAGTATAGTATGTTTCCACGTTTTGATTGTCCATCTGGAGATGGGTATCTCTTCTGGTTCCATGCTCTTCCTGTTGTGAAAGAGCAGCTGTGGACATGGATGTGCAGTCCCTTCATGAAGGGATGGAGTCCTTTGGGTGCATGCCTGAGACAGGGAGTGCTGGCTCACATGGTAGTTCTGCCTTAGCCTTTGAGAAGGCTTCAAAGAGGGTTCTGTAGTGGCCGAGGTCTTCCCATTCCAGTCAACCCCTGATGAGGTTCCTCCTACAGCCTGTCCTCCTACAGTCCGTCCTACAGTCCATCCTCCTACAACCCGTCCTCCTACAGCCTGTCCTCCTACAGCCCGTCCTCCTACAGTCCATCCAGCCCATGTGGTGTTTGTTTTGTTTCTAGCATTTTTTTTGGGCGGGGGGGATTGGTTTGGTTTGTTTGTTTGTGTATTCGTCTTTCAAGACAAGGTTTCTCGGTGTAAGAGCCTTGGCTGTTTTGGAACTTGCACTGGCCTCGAATTTAAGAGATTTGCTTGCCTCTGCCTCCCAATCTCTGGGATCAAAGATATGTGCCACCCACTCCCACCTGGCTTCACTTAATTTAATGATAGTAATTCTTATTGCAGTGAGATAGAATCTCACAGGAGGTTTAATTCTCACGTTTTGATGGCTAGGTTAAAAAAAAAGGTATATATATATATATATATATATATATATATATATATATATATATATCAGTGATTTTTTTTTTTTGAGAATTGTCTGTTCAGTTCAGTAGCCCATCTACTGATTGGCACTTTTGTGTGTGTGTATGTGCGCGCGTGCGCGCGCGTGTGTTTGATTTTAGCTCTTTATATATCTAAATGTTAGCCTCTTGTATTACTGGTAGAGGTCTTCCCTCACGCTGTAGGCTCCCTTCCCTTGGCTCTAGTCTCTGGCTATGCATTTGCTTTCTCAGTTCACGTCCTCACATTTCCTAATCGTTGGGGTTGTTTCTGTTCACTGGGTATGGTTTTAAATGCTGAAAGGGCAAGGACAGCAGAACAGCCGATTCATGCATTCCTGTTTTCTTTTTGGCTTTCTAGGAATTAATCCGAGAACAAGTGGAGGTAAGCTTTTCTCTTGTTTGGGAGTGTCACACGGACGTGTCACATACAAGGCTTCATTCATCTCCCTTTTACTAATACTGTAGCTGCTCCAGACCACAGGAGGTATCCAAGGGACACTGCCACTGACTGTCCAGAAGGTGTTGGCCTCGCAGGCCTGCCATGGTAAGAGCCTGCGTGTAGCTGGAGTCCTTGGGGAGCCGAGCATTGGCAGGGCACACTGATTGTGTAGGTGACAAGCGCTCCTTTCTGTTCACCTGCTACAGGGTGTAGTGTAGGTCAAGAGGCTGATGCTACCTTAAAAATTACTTTTTGGAGCCGGGCGTAGTGGCGCACGCCTTTAATCCCAGCACTTGGGAGGCAGAGGCAGGTGGATTTCTGAGTTCGAGGCCAGCCTGGTCTACAGAGTTCCAGGACAGCCAAGGCTATACAGAGAAACCCTGTCTCAAAAAACCAAAAAAAAAAAAAAAAAAAAAAAATTACTTTTTGAAAGTAGAACACTACTAGATCTCAGGTAGAAACTGACTAAGAAAGTAGGGGGGTGGGCCTTAAGGGAGGTGTCCTGAGTGAGGCCAGAAGGAGCCTGGGGCACCTCACAGCCAGGAGCAGCTTTGGCAGGGCCACAAAGGCCAGAGTAAATTCCTCTCACGAGGAGCAGCCAAGAGCACCAAGAAATTAGGCTGGAAATAAAGACCAGACGCTTAGAAGGTTCTAGAGAGACCTTTAGAGCTGGTACAGGCCACAGGTCTAGTGGAGGGTCATGAGCAGGGGATGTGATTTGTAGAGGACATGGCATTGCTGGACTCAAATTAGGGACGTGGCAGCTGCGGAGCTGCCTGCAACTGTTCTGGGACCCACTGTCACCCCCACTTTATTCCTTCTTTCAAGCTTCTCACCCCTGCCTCTCCAAGCTTAGTCTGCACCCTGCAAATATCCCAGTGTCCTTTGCCCCTTTATTCTGTTCCCAGCCCTGCAGCACCACTGTCTCCGGAGTCTGACTCTGTCTGCACTGCCCTTCTCCTTGCCTCCCTGTGAGCCCTCTGCCCAGTCCTCACCCCATCCAGCTCCAGCTCCAGTAACTATTCCCTTAGCACCTCCAGAATCCTTGGTAATTCTTTTGGTTTGCTTCAGGCAGGGTCTTGCTTTGTACCCCAGGCTGTCCTAGAACTACTTACATAGAATAATAAGCCGATCTCTAACTTGTAGCAATCTTCCTGCTTCAGTCTCCCACAGCTGGGACTACAGATGTGAGCCACCATGCCCAGCCTGGGAGATCTTTCTAAAACATGTTTCTAAGCATGTCATTCTTCCATCTGATGTACACATTGCCACTTACGAATGCTCTTGGTATAAAAGTATTTTATGTATTTATTTTTTACATTTTTGTCTGTTTCTTTGAGATAAAGTTTCTTATATTCCAGGCTGGTCTCTTAACTTAGTATGTAACAGGGGATAATCTTAAACTCGGATCCTCCACCCTCTACCTCCAAAGTGCTGGGTCCCAGGCATCTCCTACCATCCCTAGCAAAGCCAGAGGCTGTGGCTCACCAGAGCCGGATGTGGCCCTGCCTGCTGTTTGGGTTTCAGCAGTCACACTGCATGGTGCACTACAGTTCCAGCCTCTTTGTCTTGTCCCTCCTGTGTCCCGACACTTGCACTGGCCTTTCCTCAGCCCAACATGCCTTTGTGTTCCTTCTCCAAGGAAAAAAATCATGAAATCTTCTCTTCCTCCTCCTCCTCCTCTTCTTCCTTTTCCTCCTCCTTCTCTTCCTCCTTTTCTACTTCCTCTTCCTTCTCCTCCTTTTTCTTCTTTTTTGGTTTTTCAAGACAGGGTTTCTCTGTGTGTCTGGCTATCCTAGAACTTGCTTTGTAGACCAGACTGTCCTCAGACTCAGATCTGCCTGCTTCGGGCTTCTTAACCCAGTGTCTCAGCTGAAATAGTTTTTAGCAAGATGGCCTAAGCTGGGCTGGTTTTGCGTTGCATGTTCTCGGCCTAGGTTTCATAGCACTGAAGATTGAGGACACTCTGTAATGATTTGTCCTATGTAATCTTACCTGTTGGAGCTCTGTGAAGGTAGAGAGTGCCATTCGCTGTCTGAAAAGGCTCCTAACACACAGCAGACATTTAGTTAATACTTATTGACTGAGGGAATTGATCTTAGAATAAAGTCATGTTCTAACATGTGATGATTTAAACCAAGAAGACTGTTACTGAAATCAAGAAAAAGGGAAAACAAAACAGACACTAAGAAAACAGTTTGCTTTTGAACCTTCATGGACAGAAGGGAACTAATTAAAACTTCACACACTCCTAAGTAGGCAAATACTGCCCTATGTCTTTGAGAAAGCCCCCAAAGCAAGATCCTAATGGGTTAAGGAATGCCCCTCCCCTCCAGAACACCAGGACAAACCACCCATAAGGAAGCTGAGACAGGAGGATAGTCCTGAAGACGGAGGCTGTTCCATAACCTCAGGTGCCAGTCGCAAGCAGTATAAAGGCCAGACTAAAGAAGCTGAAGAAATCCATGACTGTGTCCAGGTTCTCTGTTCTGGCACAGGTTGACACCAATCCTCACTGTGCACTGTAACTTTTTGGTGTCTCTTTCATTAGGGGCCATTAAGTTTAATGATCGTCTGAGCCTAGAAGAAAGCCACCGCCTCATCGAAGCTCTGTCCTTGTCCCAGCTGCCATTTCAGTGTGCTCATGGGAGACCTTCAATGCTGCCCTTAGCTGACCTGGACCACTTGGAGCAGGAAAAACAGGTACAGTTCTACCTTGTTCTAGTTTGCTTCCTGTTGCTGTGATAAAACCAACCAAAAAACACTTGGAGGCCGGGGCAGTGTGTGTGTGTGTGTGTGTGTGTGTGTGTGTAGGGAGGGAGGGTTAATTTGGCTCATGCATCACAATTATACTGGAGGAACTGAAGCAGAGACCCACAAGAGGTGCTGGTTACAGGTTCACTCAGCCTGGCTCTTACAGTACCCAGGACCATCTGCCCAGGAGTGGCACCATCCACAGTGGACTGGACCCTCCCACACCAATTACTAATCAAGAAAATGCCCTATAGACTTGCCTACAGCCAAGCTGATGTAGGCATTTTCTTAAATGAAGTGTCCCTCTTTTCCCCGGTGGCTATAGCTTATATAAAGTTGACAAAAACAACCAGCATAGACCTAGACTAGAATAGCCCATAGCATAGAATCAGGAAGAAGCGAAGTTTATCTTTTCTTTCTTTCAGCTTCTGCTATCTAATTGTAATCCATCTTTATCCTCTCCAAAGCAGGAGAGTTTTGAAAAGCATGTACTGGAAGTTTTAAGGCCATCCACTTGGTCTTTCAGTTCAATTTGAAATGGAGCTTAGACTAAAGTGTCAGCTTATCTCCATGATGGCCTCCTGGTTTTTAAGCTTAACATGTGTACATGTATCCTGAATATCATGTATCCTGCACATCAGTTGCCTGCCAGCTCCAAGTTTCATGATTGCTGAAGGTAGAAATGTCTCGAGCTCACAGCTGTCAGAACATAGCCGACATCCGGTCCCTTGCAAGTGTGTGCCCCACAGCTGGAGCTGGCTATCTCATCAGCCATGAAAGGGAGCAGCCTTTGGAGATCCCATGTGCCGTGGCTCTGATCTGTTCGCGAGCAGCACGTGAACAGTGATGTGGCTGATACAGGGACTGCACGGAGTCCTTACACTGAGAACACTTTCTATTCTTGTTACAATCTGTTCTTCTTTTCTGTGTAAGGGTGTTTTGCCTGCATGTAGATTTGAGCACCATGTGTGTGTGCACAGTGCCTGTGGAGACTAGAAGAGGGTGTTAGATCCACCCTGGAGTTACAGATGCTTGTGAACCGCCATATGGGTGTTGGTAATTAAACTCAGGTGCTCTGGAAGAGCAGTTCGTATGCTTAACCTTTGAGCCATCTCTGCAGCATCTGTTCACATCTGAAATGAAACAGAAATGACTGTGTACAGGGGTACTGTGTACAGGGATTCTGTGTATAGGGATACTGTGTACGGGGATTCTGTGTATAGGGATACTGTGTACAGGGGTTCTGTGTACAGGGATACTGTGTACAGGGATACTGTGTACAGGGGTACTGTGTACAGGGGTTCTGTGTACAGGGATACTGTGTACAGGGATACTGTGTTCAGGGATACTGTGTACAGGGGTACTGTGTACAGGGGTACTGTGTACAGGGGTTCTGTGTACAGGGGTTCTGTGTACAGGGATCCTGTGTACAGGGATACTGGGTACAAGGATACTGGGTACAGGGGTACTGGGTACAGGGGTACTGGGTACAGGGGTACTGTGTTGCTGCTTTCCAGAATCCTTTCTTTTGCTTCTCTTTCTTGCTAATGGCTGTAAAGTCTTTCCTTGCATGGAGATTTCATATACTGTTCCCTGATTTATCCAGTTAATTTTACTCCACTAAAATTATTTTAAGGGATTGGAAAAAATGGCTGTCCTTCCAGGGGATCCAGGTTTGATTTCCAACTCCACATGACACTCATAGCTGTCAGCAACTCCAGTTTCAAGAGACCTGATACTTTCTCTGAATTCTGGAGGCATAAGGCATGTACATACATACATACATGCAGGCTAAACAATCCCACTACCCCTCCACACAAACCCATCTCTTTGAAAAATCCCTATCCATCACTGAGGAGATAAGAACTTAGACTTACAGTTTAATTCTGAGGGAATGCTGTCATCTTTTTCTGAGTCCAGGAAGGAGAAATTTAAACACATTTGAAGAGTCATACTTTGAAATACTTAAAAAAAAAAAAAAAAAAAAAAAAAGCTGGGCGTGGTGGTGCACGCCTTTAATCCCAGCACTCGGGAGGCAAAGGCAGGCATATTTCTGAGTTCGAGGCCAGCCTGGTCTACAAAGTGAGTTCCAGGACAGCCAGGGCTATACAGAGAAACCCTGTCTCGAAAAACCAAAAAAAAAAAAAAAAAGGTAACTATAGTTATTCTCTTTCTTCTCATAGGTTAAACCCAATCTTGCTAAACTTCGCAAAATGGTTCGTGCCTGGCATCTCTTTGGAAAAGCAGAAGACTGTGATACCGAGCAGAACCTGCGACAGCCCATACCTCCTCATGAGCCCCCATGAGAAGAGAAGTATGGCGGGTAAGGAGGCACGGAGGTGCTGTGCCTCCCGGGCAGAGAGCAGTGTGGCTGTGAGCAGGTCTCAGCCCTGAGAGGGCTGGCCCGCCCGTCAGTCTCCTGGAGCAGACGGAGCAGGCGCGTGCATTCCAGCCTAAGGGCAGTCTATTTCTTTGCATCCATGCACACAGGAGTTTGCCATACAATACCTATCTTTTATAGATGGATTTAGTGATAAAATGTGATGACTTTGTAATTGGTGAGTTGGCTTATGTTTGAGGATGAGGTTAGTGTTTTTGAGCAGTTTTCCCAGCCTCTCAGTTTACATTCCTTGAGAAGGCTAAGCCCTAAGCACTGGTCTGCTGTCCTCTGAGCCCCTGGAGCGGCCCCTCCCCCATCCATCCCTCTTTTGCATTTGTCTCCTTAGCTTCACACCCCTGCTTCTTCACATTGTGCATTACAGACTTAGGGTGTTTCTCTGCTCATTATAAAAACATTTCCTGCCAGGCAGTGGTTGTGCATGCCTTTAATCCCAGTACTTGGGAGGCAGAGGCAGAGGCAGAGGCAGATAAGATTTCTGAGTTCAAGGCCAGCCTGGTCTGCAAAGTGAGTTCCAGGACAGCCAGGGCTACACAGAGAAATTCCTGATATCTTCCAGAGAGACTTTATATTGGGGATTAAAAGTTATTTTTAGCTGGGTGTGGTGACATAGACCTGGAATCCAACTAGTACCTAGTACCGACTCTGGCAGAGCACCACTGGCCTCGGCTGTGGATACAGCAGGACCCTGACTCAGAATAAATAAGGAAACTATAGACAAAAAGAAACACAAAGATAGAATAGAGAAAGCTTGAGAAAATTTTTAATTCTCTTGGTTACCTGGCTGTCCTGGAACTCGAACTCAGAGTCCCCCCTTTTCTTTCTCCTGAATGCTGGGATTAAAGGTGTGTGCCACCACTGCCTGGCAGGAGAAATGACAACCTAATCCCTGGTGTTCTGATGTCTTACTGGTTTTTGGGGGGGTTTTTTTGGTTTTTTTTTTTTTTTGGTTTTTCGAGACAGGGTTTCTCTGTGTAGCCCTGGCTGTCCTGGAACTCACTCTGTAGACCAGGCTGGCCTCGAACTCAGAAATCCGCCTGTCTCTGCCTCCCAAGTGCTGGGATTAAAGGCGTGAGCCACCACGCCTGGCTGTCTTACTGTTTTTTAAAGTCAGAGGTGAATGTTTATATTCTGAACCAATAAAACACTAAAAAAAAAATGGGTTTGCTTTTGAAAATGAATTTGTACTTTATAAAATGCTTCTGTGAAAGTAATTATTATATCAAAATGCATCATTTATTTCATCCTAACCAAGTACGCTCCACACTGTTTTTGCAGAAGATGAGGGTGGTGTGGGTCCTTTCCTCATTGAATGCTGGCTTTATTACATTATGCCTAATGGCCTCAGGGTCTCACTTGGGACCAGGACTGACCTTTCCGAAGATGCTCGTTATGCTTCCTTTAATTTGTATTTTCCCTTCTTCTCCAGTTACTTATGGTTAGTGCGTCTCAGTCCACTGAAGGACAGTGGGGAAGTCCGTGTGCAAACAACCTGGCTGCTAATTCTTACTGCAGGGTTTCCCTAAGGGAGGGGTATCTACAGCAGTTCTTCCTGACATCCTGCTCACGGTGGCCTCAATGAAAGAATTCTCTATTTTTTTAGTGCAGAAAAGAAATGTGTACTCATAGTGTGTTTGGCAGCAGTCTTGGAGGGAATCGGAGGGATGGAAGTAATGCCTGTGTGAGCCTGGGCCCCAGGGCAGACGGAGGGGAACCAGCACTCATTTTCCTGCTGGTGCCGATGGCTTCATCACTGGAGCCCTGAAGACTGGGCCCTGCTGTCTAAGGCAGGCCTTTGTCTGAGAGCTGTACAAATGAGCGCTTCATGCTCTCAGAGCATCTTGTCTATGTTCATTGGGGAGCTGTGGCCCAGGGCCTCTGCAGCACTGTCCCAGATCAGTGAGGAGGAGAAGGGGTGTGTGTGTGTGTGTGTGTGTGTGTGTGTGTGTGTGTGCAGAGTCTCCTGTAGCCCAGGCTGTCCAGACGCACTGAGGATGCCCCCATTGAACACCAGCCTGTAATTATCTTCCCTTCTCCAGGCACGCATGGTGAGTCACCCTGAATCACCGCCACGTTTGCTCTACCAAGAATTTGAAAAAAAAATCCTTTTATGTCAGCCTAGTTCTCAGGATTTCAAATGAGTGATAGTACTTCTTAACCGAGTGTCAGGCGGCTTTCAGAAGGGTTGCTTCTGTGTTACTGCCAACTCCTGTTTTCCCAAGAGGAGCAGAGAATCAGAAAATGTTTTCCGTGAATTATGTCTTCCTGGCTAGCCTGAGAAGCTAGGAGATAATTATCCTCTTTTAATAATTTATAAGCTCATTTGCATTCATCAGCATAAAAACAACTTATTAGCCAAAAATATCTAATAGATTACTTTTATTGCCTATTAGGGTTTTATATTGTCCTTTTTTAACTCAAGGACCATAAGAACAAAGACACACCACTTAATTTTCTAATATATGCTAGTAATTTTTTAAACATTTGTTTATGTGCATGTCTCTGACTGTGTACATGCATGGGCCCTGATGTGTGTGGAAGCCAGAGAATGACTTGTGGGAGTAGATACTCTTTTTCTACTGTCCAGGCTTTTGGGAGGCAGAGGGGCATCTCTCTCTGGCCCACACCACTTATGCCTCAGATGAGTCAAGGGGCCAGCTCTCCCATGCTCAAACCCTTCGGCTTGCTTGCCTACATCCCTGCCACCAGGTGAGGTACAGGACCAGCTCTCTCAGTACTTCAGCCAGTGTGGGGTGGGGCCAGCTCTGCGTAGCCCTTAGACACCAACTTGATTCCCAGCTTGGCCCAGATCCCATGCTCTGTCTGCCCAGACATCCACATGGTCTGTAGTGGTCATGTGAGCCACGGACATTCAGCACAGTTCCCTGTTGCTCCATGGCCACAGACCCAGACAGGTGGCAGCCTGAGCCAGTGGTACTTCATGGCTTCAGATAGCAGGGCAAGGTATTTACAACAGGCTGTTTCTCTCCACCCACTTGTCTCCAGTCCCGCTTCTCTGGACTTGGAGTACTCAAACCACCCGCTTCTCTTTCTCATCTCTCTACCACATACTCGCACATCATAGAGGCTCCCACTGTGACATGGCAGGTGGGCCTCTGGGTATCCTCCTCATACCCCTCTGGGTTGCTCATTTTGAAATGGATATTCTGGCTCCTGCTTGTCAGTGTCCCTTGACACTTTTCATCTTCACACCTCTATATACATATACACCTCTAATATATATAATACACACCTCTAAATAAATAAATTCCAGATAGAGGATTCCAAACACCAGCACCTTGGCTCAGGAGATCATCCAGGACTCCATCTTTGGCCACTGGGCCATTGACTGCAGGGTGACCTAGGCTGTGCTGGTGTCCTTGGGAGCCAGACCACCCAGCGCTGCCTCACCCACCCATGTAATATATTTTTAAAGATTTCTTACTTTTGTGTATATATGTGTGAGCATATGTGTACCACCTGTGTGTAGGCGCCTACAGAGCCCCCAAGAAGGCATAGCATCCAGTGGAACTGAAGTCAGAGGTCACTGTGAGCCACCATGTGAGTGCTGGGGACAGAACCTGGGTCCTCTGCAAGAACAGTAAGCACTTAACTACTGAGCCATCTCTCTAGTTCCGTGTCATATTTTATTAAGTTAAACAAATTAAAATAATTTTGGTTTATGGAATTTATTAGTTTGTCAACTTGGTGGTTCAACTCTATGAAATTTTGTTGGTAAAGGTGTTAGGAACTTCAAAGTAAAAGTTATGAGATGTGAAATGTCACCATTCTTGAGAGCTCCATTTTGGCAATGTTCATCAAAATGTATTGAGAAATAAAGGTGCATCTGGATGCCTCTGACTTCAGGAGGTTTAGCTTTAACCAGGGAGAGGGTTAAGGACACTGAGGACAGAATATAGATCGCTGAATTTCAGCTGGCACTTTGTCACTGGGCTGAGAGGAGATGGCAGAATTACTGTGAGGTTTAAGGCTGTGGGTGGGAGGACCTAGAGAGATGGCTCAGAGTGGAAGAGTGCGTGTTCTTTCCAAATACTTGGGGTTGATGAGCAACACCTGCCTGGTGGCTTCACTGTAAGTCCAGCTCCAGAGCATCAGACCCTCATCTTGACCTTCCGGGGTACCAGGCACACACACGGTGCATAGACATATATGCAGGCAAAACACTCATGCACATAAAATAAAAAATTTAAACTCCTTGCCCCCTGAACCCAGAAACAAAAATGCTCTGTTTAATAGCAGGAACTAGCGCCAGAAAAGCCAGGGCCAAGGCAGAGAGTAAGCGAAATGTGGGGGAGGGGACCAGCTCCGCCAGGACTGCCAGGGAGCTGGTGACAGGAGAATAGAGAGCTTCATGCCATCCGGGTTAGGGGCAGCACAGACAGAAAAGCAAGGCAAGGTAGGACCAAAATGTTAGAATCTGGGCCTGAGGGGCCACACCAGGTGAGAGCAGATGCGGTTCAGCAGTTCCCAGAAGCCCTGGCGGCCAGGCCACAGGTGGGAGACTGGCGTGCTCATCTGGAGAAGCGCCATTCTGACTGGAAACCCAGAGTCCTGCACCCCATCAAAGCCCAGGCGTGGCGCTGGGGAGAAAACAGTGTACAGGCCTGAACGACTTGAATTCAGATCCCTGGGTCCCATATAGAAACTTGACAGTGTTTATTTGCCTGTCATTCAATTGGTCTAAGGTGAGTTGGGAGGTGGAGACAGGAGAATTCCCTGGAATGAAATCACAGGCCAAATTACCCCAGAGTTTACAGCACAGGAACATACTAGATCTTTCCTTCCTCAAACAAGTGAATACATGACAAACACCTGATGTGTCATCTGACCTCCGTGCATTCACCAGGGTACAAAGATGCCTTCACACACATGTCACACAGACATACACACACACAAATGTAATTCTTTAAGGGAATGGTACTACACATTTGTATGTGGCAGGCTGAGGCAGGAGGATCAGGATTTACAAAGAAAACGGTCATAAACCACAACAAAACACACATTATTAGACTTACAGAGAGAACTGGACAGTGTGTCTGCCACAGCACTTTGCCACTCATAGACTGTGAGACATCTAAAAGGTGGGGCCAGAATGAGAGGGAAAGAAGGATGTCTAGAGAGACTGAAATTGTAGCTATTCTGCACCAGATAAATGCTGTATCCTTACTTCTCCTCTTCCTCTGTTCGCTGGCCCTTCGTTTAAGAAAATGGGTTGTGCCCATTGCCTCAGAAGGTGCAGTCAAAGGTCATCAGGTGGCCCTGAGCTTTCTCAAACCCTCAGAGCACTTTTCCCTATGCCCATTCCTTAATGTTTCTTCTTCTTCCTCCTCCTCCTCATCCATCACCTCTGATGAAGACATCCTGACCAAAACTGGGAGTGGCTTACCTTACCAGTTGAATGCTGAGCAGAAAACTAGACCCAGCAGCAATCTGAGCTCGGCCAGCCTCTGTTGAGGTTAGCTAGCCTTAAGACTCACTAGTGCTTATTTCAAAAGCAAAGAGTAGCAATGACTCAGAGGCAGTGTGGAGACAGCTACTGTTATGTATCCTTTGATTTGGCTTGCATTTAAAAAACTCGTTTAGATTTATCATGTTATTTTATGTGTATGGGTATTTTGCTTGTATGTGTCTGTGCACCAGATGTATGTCTAGTGCTCTCAGGTCAGTGGTCACAGAGGACAAAAGAAGGCATGAGATCCCCTGGGACTGGAGTTACAGACAGCTGTGAACCACCGTGTGTGGTGCTGAGAATCCAACCCAGGTCCTCTGCAAGAGCATAAGTACTGAGCTATCTCTCCAGCCCCTGGTTGGCATTTTTGTTTGGTTGTTTGATACAAGGTCTCTCTCTGTGCAGTCCTGGCTGCCTCGGAGCTCACAGTAGACCAGGCTGGCCTCCAACTCACAGAGATCCTGCTGTCTCTACCTCCTGAATACTGAGATTAAAGGCTTGGGTCACCACACCTAGCCTGGTTTGCAGTTTTGAGACAAAGTTTCACTCTGTACATGGCCCAGCCTGCCTCCAAGTTGGAATCTTCCTGCCTAGGCCGCCAAGTGTTGGGATTACCAACAGTAGACCAGGCTGGCCTCCAACTCACAGAGATCCTGCTGTCTCTACCTCCTGAATACTGAGATTAAAGGCTTGGGTCACCACACTGGGTGAGAGCACTGTGCCCTGCTTCCTTCTCCTAATCAGCTTTGTGTTCCCAGTCCTTAGCCTGTGGACTTCTACAGATTATGAATTTAGGGATCTGGTCAGGTTTTCACTTAATTCACCACAAGCTAGCTTCTTCTCCAGGCAGGCTTGATTCTAAATGCAGTCGGTATGCCTAGGGGAGGAGACCAATCAGGAGTCTCCCTGGCACAGCGTTGACTGGAAACATCCAATCTGCAGCACCTTTGTTGTGAGTGACGTGGAGATGGGAGTTCTCCATTAATGACTACAGAGCTGCTGCAGTGTCCTGGCGCAGCTGCTTGGTGATGGAGCTCAGTGGCAGAGCACTTGCCTCCTGTATGCAAAGCCTTGAGTTCTGGTCCCAGTTCTGTACACAGTGATGTACAGAGAAGCGGACCAGATACGAAAGACTTGCAAGCCCCATTTCAAAAGACTTCTTTCAGGTTAACTTAGGTGCATATCCACTGATGGAGAATTTTTTTTTTCTTTGTAAATTGTGTATGTGTGTGTACATGCACACACATGTAGAAGGTAGAGACCAACTTGTGGAAGTCCATTTTATTCTTCTACCAGGCTTGGTTCGTTTATCCAGCTGAGTCACTGAACCCACCCTAACAAGAGGAGTTTCTGAGAGGTCAAATAGACAGTAGAGCCTTTTGAATTTTGTCACTACATGTTAGTATTCATGGCTGAGCGGGCCTGATGGACCAAGTTTTACATATGAAAGATTAACATTGCTATAGAGTTCAGTAGTATAGCTTTTGTTATTCAAAGACTAATGCAAGTTTTCGGTTTTTAAAAATGGTTTTGAAGTGTATCTGTGAAACCCAGTCTGAGTACCAGCATTTTCTCTGAGGATCACTTTACATTACACTTGCTTTTTTTTTTTTTGGTGAGAGTATGTTTTCAGACTTCTAAAGCTAAATTAGGAGTTTCTGTTCCTTATTCAAGTTCCAAGAATTATGCCTTTCCTGCCCTCTGCCCAACTTGGAAGACAGAGACCGTGGGAACAAATGTCTTTACAAAGTGCATTCGTTATCTGGCGGGTTATTTGGTGTGTTCGGGAAGACATCTGCAGCCATGGCTCTTGTTTCTATAATTCTGTCCAAGCATAAAGTTTTTTTTCTGGGTCCTGCCTGTGAGGTAGGTCTAGCAAGACTGGGGGCTGCAAGTCTCTGGACGTGACCCTGTCAGTGAGCGCTGCTTCTCTTCCTAGCTGTAGCCAGTCCTTGAACAGGAAAAGGAAGAGAAGGTGTAGGTTGGCTTAAGTGACTTAAGTTGTAGAGTCCACAGCGGCATCCCGCCCTTCTCTTCTGGGCTTGAAGACAGCTTCTGTCTCACGCTCATCTGTCTTGGTTGTGTCTGGCAAGACACCGGTGCTAATTTTAGACAAAGACTGGGATGCACAAAAAGTGTCATGGCAAGCCAGAAACAAATTTTGAGGCCCCGACTCGCTGCTGTTCTTAATCCAAACCACACAATTGTACCCAAGTGAGTTGCTGATAGAGTTGCTGTTTCCCGAGACAATGGCTTGTAATTGACAGACATGTGCCACTTCCTAAGAAAACACAACATCTTCTAGGCAGGAAATAATTAGAAGTCTGAGTGAGTCAGGCAGGCTGCTCTTAGACCCTTCAGGTCAACCCTCTGTGATCTGTGACCATCCCCCAGCAAAGCACAAAGCAGCGACCTATCCTATCCGCCTCAAGGCCTTTCCCTTATAACTTACTTTCAACCAGTTTATTGAAATGTGGATATCAAACTACCCCTCCGAATCACTCAGTGCCTTAGGGGTTAAATGTGAGGATTCCTAAGCTCCTTCCCTCCATCCAGACTCTGCCTCGAGAGTTGAAGATCTCATGGGGGAGTCAGTTTGAGCAGTGGGTCCCAACACGGCTCATCCTGAGACACTTTGTCAAAACGCCATTGGGAAGCCCTACACGGAAGACTGGGATCTATCGCTTGCTACTGATACTGTTCTTCCAACTTTTAACTCTGCATTTATGGGCGATGCTTGAATGGAGTGAGGGTCCCGTTACATACTGCTTGTGTGGCCTCTCAGCACCAGCCACCCTGACTCAAGGAACAGAACGTGGACTTCCTTCAAATATCTCCCACTCTAACTGGTAATTCGAGCATGCCTTTGACAGGTGGCCTGTCACTCCCAACCAAATGGAATTATGTTAGCCAGCTGTAGCTAACTACAACCATTCGGAAGGCTTCGGTGCTTGCCGCTGGGCCACCAGCAGTCACTTGAGAAGCTGCACACCTGTCATTTGGGAATGTGGTTCAGAAGCCCGAATTTGGAAAGTGCCCCTCTAGCTTTTTTAATATTGAGAACTAATGCAAATTCAAGGCTGGGAAAACCAGCCAAGAAGCTTTCTTTTAACTAACCGAGACACTGCTGTCCAACTGCTGCAGGAGAAACTTCACTTGCAGCCTGCACAGCGTTGTTGTGTAAATACCGTATTTACTTTACCTTCTTGCTGTTGCCAACACAGGCTGTGATGGAGCTACCCTGATAGTTTACTGTGTCCCTGGGTTCTTTCAAGGAATTCTGCAAGTGCAGGCTCCTAGCTGCCGTCTCACTAATCAGTCCTCAGCCTCGTCAGAAAGGGAAGCTTTAAACGATTCCCTTCTGATGTGGCAGTCTAGAAGTAGACCCCAAGGTGGTGTGTTTTAAGCTCCATGAGGCTTTTCTTCTTTTTTTTTTCTTTTTAAAGATTTATTTCATGTATGTGAGTACACTGTCACTGTCTTCAGACATACCAGGAAAGGGCATCAGATCCCATTACAGATGGATGTGAGTCACCATGTGGTTGCTGGGAATTGAACTCAAGACCTCTAGAAGAGCAGTCAGTGCTTTTAACCACTTAGCCATCTCTCCAGCCTGAGGCTCAAGTCTTAAGGCCATTACCATAGATACCAAAAAGTTGTTTGGGACCCTTCCCAGTTAGCTGTACAGGGAAACTGCTTTTACTTATACTCGCTTTAGGCTTCCCGCTCTGACCACAGCCTCTATGCAGACGGAGAAGGGGCTACTCTGCCGCTTCAATCCATTCAGAGCTCAGAACAATAAATGAACTTGGGGAGTTTCCAGTAGCTTTATTGGCACAGCCTAGAAGGTCTGGAAGGCATTTCTGAGCAAACACCAACCCAGCAAAGTAGTCATGGCATGTCTAGCACACCACTGAGCCGGAAGGTTGAAGTTCCTGAAGCAAACACAGCCTGGTCACAGAGTGGCTCCAAAATCTCCAGGTAATGGAGCCCGGCTGCTCAGGGGAGCCCGGAAGGCAGGAGCAGTCCTGGACGCACTCATCACTGGGGATGAGCAGGAAGGCAGGCAACAATGAGGGCTCAGGCTGGCCTCCCCTCCCCACTGTAGCAGCAATGTTGTGTCTCCACTCCACTCTGGGTCTAAGCTGGTTCCGCATAGGACAGGCCGTGTCAGAGGACATGGTCATCAGGATGGTAGAGCTCGCTCATTAGGCGGTAGATGTAGGATGGTGCGTTCCCCCCAATATTGGAGATAAAGAGGGTGATGAGATCAGGGGGCACGTAGTCAAACACAGGACAGTGGACACTGACCTTTTCCAGAATGTCTCCTGCAAGACAATCACATGCTAGGGGTAAACTGAGGACCCGGCTCCATCCTCACAGAGTGAGAGTTCACTAACGCAGGCATGATAGACAGTCGTGGCAAAGCTCAAACTGGGAGGCATGGCTGTGACTTGTGATTCTCACATTAACGCTTTCCAGTGGCTGAGTCGGGCAGAGGGCCAGTGTGAGGACAGCCAGAGACATTGCCTCAAACCAGAACAAACTACACCAGTTAAACCAACCTCTCATGTCTTTTCATAACACTTAAAATTCAAACCTGGGACTGGAGCAGTGACTCACTGGCTAAGTAAGGTACTAGCCGTTCTTCCAAAGGACCTGGGTTTGATTCCTACCACCACATAGCAGCTCACAACCAGCTGTAACTCTAGATCCAACAGATCCAATGCCCCTTTCCAGCTCTGAAGAAACCAGCCTTGCATGTGGTACACAGACAGACATGTAGGTGAAACAGCCATACACAGTTAAAAAAAAAGTTTGGCTTTTATATTCAAATTCAAGATTGCAACCTTAAAGGTGCATCCATTCCTCCACCCACACTAGGTCTACTTTGACCCACTCTCCCCATGCTCTGAACAGTCCAGCCATGTGACCAGTTTTCCCCAGCTGGCTAAGCACACACACATGCCCTGCAGGCCCTGGAAAACTTTCCCAAATCCTCACACAGACAGAGCCCACTCAGGACTCCAGCAATGCTGTCCCATCAGAACCTGTTAAGTCTCGTCACCACCTCCCTTTCTTCCTAACACACCCAGGACCCCACACTTTCCTGCCTGCTGTCTACAGCGTATGTCTGTGGAAAGAGGGCATTACTGCCTCTTTACCACGTGCAGCGAGGCAGAAGAGGCATCTCTCCTTCCCTTTAGTCTTCTGAGACAGTGCCTCATCACGCAGCTCTGCTTGGCCTGGAATTCACTATGTAGATGGACTAGGATGGCCCTGAATTGTGATGACCTCAACTCCCCACTAAGTGCTAGGATTATGAGAGCCACCACACCTGGCGTCAAAACTATTTAAATAAAAGGATAAATTAGTCAACTTCTAAGAAGAATCAGGACAACAGATACAGTGTTCTGTTCTTACAAGGTGTGTACAACCAGCAGGACTGCTCCAGGCCGTGGGCTCACGGAACAGAGCTGCTGCCTTCAGATGAGGCCCGAGAAGCACACCTCCTTCCCGTCCCTCCCCAAACACGGGGCATTAGGCCACAGGTGAGTCTGCAAGTACAAGTACTTCAGAGCGTGCTGCTTTGAGCAGCCAAGTCACCAAAATGACTCCTTACAGCAACACAAGAAATAACGTATCACCCCACACATACACCCACCCACACATACCCCCTACCCACACACACACACATACACCCACACCCCCACACCCCCATACCTTCTGTGAAAGGAAGGACTTCTTCAGGAGCCACAAACTTGTGAAAGGAATCCTCTTCACTGGGGAACTAGACAAAAGAAAAAACACTTTAAAAAGGGATTCAGCAATTTTGTTGACTGCCTTGCTGTTGCTGTGTGGATAGAAATGAATGTTACCACTGCCGAAAGCAACATTGTTCACAGGCACTCACTCACTCACTCACTCACTCACTCACTGCCCACTGATAAAGGTTAGTTAGGGGCTGGAGATATGCGCCATGGTGAAGAGCACTGATTGTTCTTGAGGAGGACCTGGGTTGAATCCTAGCAGCTATGTGACAGTTCATGACCATCTCTCTATAACTCATAGAACGCAAGGCCGTCTTCTGACCTCCTGGGGCACTAGGGCATACACATAGTGCATGCAAAATAAAATATACTTTAAAACATCTAAATAGCCGGGTGGTGGTGGCACACATCTTTAATCCCACCACGCAGGAGGCAGAAGCAGGTGGATCTCTGTAAGTTCGAGACCAGCCTGGTCTACAAAGAGAATTCCAGGACAGCCAGGACTACACAGATAAACCCTGTAACAAACAAACAAACAAACATCCTAAATAAATGGGTAAATAGACTGTAGTATGACTATGCAGTCATAGGTTGTTCCCATACAAAGTTTCTGTCACCGTCAAATGACTATTCATTTAACAACTGCTGATATTCAAGCTCTAAAAGACAAGCCCTGGAATAATGCCCCTCAAACCACCACCTCCCTCCCACAGCCCCCCCCCCCCCAAAAAAAAAGAGATTCTATGATCCCAGTTTCACTCTGCTTGGCATTTCCAGATGGATTGGGGCCATGGAGAATACTGGCAACTGGACACACAGGGCCTTTCTCTGTCCCCTGTCATTCTGACATGATCTGTGAAGGATTAGAACTACTGATTCTGTTCCTGGCTCAAAACATCTATGGCTCCTTTTAGCCTGTGGTGGATCAACTCCACTGAGCAAGGAAGAGATCAGAGGGAGAAGCTGGAGGGCAGAGCTGAAGCCTACACATCCGCTCCCTCCTTTGCTGGATACCAGCTGGGGCCGTCGCCGCACCTGAGGAGACAGCTTGAACATGGGCGCGCAGACGATGAGAGGCGTGGAGTGGTGTTTTGCTGCCAGGGCCAGGGTGTGTGTTCCCGCCACTGCCCTCAGGGAACCGTTGGCCAGGATTGTCTTTGTGCCAATGATCACCTTTGGGAGGAGAAAAGTCATGAGCTCCTTGGGATGGAGACCTAACGGGGCCCTTGGCTGGATGTCCAGGCCTGAACCTTAGCATCTGCAGGGCTCACAGGAAGCAGAGGGCAAGGGAGCCTCCAGTGCTCAGGACTGGAAAGTTCTAGTTTTGGCAAACGTGGCAATGGCATGGGAAGCTGCAACACCTGGTTTTTTTCTTCCCGGAAATCATGCACAGCACATTCTGGACACCTAAGCCTGGTTACTTCCCATCCACCCTTGCCCCGCTCCTTGAGCATACGCGGCAGCCACAGCAAATCCCCGACAGCTAGCTAGCACTCTTAGCTCAGTTCCACTTCGCTCTTTTAGATGCTTTAACCACATTTACAGGCTATTCCTAGTGAGGATGGGTGATGTGGGTGAGGGGGATATGGCCAACTAGCAGATCACAGGGCCTAAGTGCTAGCTTTCAAATGGGGCTAAGATAAGACAAGAATAAGAAACGAGTATTCCAGAATCAGTAACTCCAGCGCCACCCACCTTATTGACTCTGGACATAACAGCAAAAATGGCGGCATCAGTCATGACAGTTGTCTCGATACCTTCTTTGGACAAATTGACGGCCATTTCATGTCCCTGAAACAGGAGGGGAAGGGCTGGTGCTAGAACAGAGTGACACAGTGACAAGAGCTGACAAATGGACTGGATCTAAGACTCTGAAATCTAGTTTCCAGGATAACCCATCTCTCTGTGGTACACAGTCTGGCAAGCCATAGGGACGCTAATAAATGTGACTTCAGAGCAGCTACAAGACTGGAAATACAACTGCTTACACAATGCAAGCACAGCCGGCAAGACAGCTCCCGCCTCGCTCTTTTACAACATCCTTGTATGTTTCTTGAGACCTGTTATTTACTTAGGACTGAGTGAGATCAAATCAAATGCTGGTCATCCACAAGATACTATGCCCTACTCTACCCTGGAAAGAACCAAGATTTCATTTCCTAGGACCTGTAATTTACACAGCTTTCTTAAACTACTATTTAAATGTATCTACAGCAACTTGAAAATCCTTACCTATATTCTGTTTTGGGGGTGTTTTATTTTGTGTCTTTTGTTTGTTTAGAGGCAGGTTCTTGCTACTGAGCCCTGGCTTGCCTAGCATTCATTATGTAGGCCAGACCAAGCTGTTGTCACACTCAACGAGATCCACCTGCCTCTGCCTCCCCAATGCCGAGACTAAAGGCCCATGCTGCCTGTATGCTTTTTTCCTTTCTCGCTTTCTTCCTTCCTTCCTTCCTTTCTTTTTCTTTCTTTCTTTCTTTCTTTCTTTCTTTCTTTCTTTCTTTCATTCTTTCTCTCTCTCTTTTTTTCTCTCTCTCTCTCTTTCTTTCTTTTTTGATACAGGGTCTTTCTGTAGCCTTGGCTGTTACTAGAACTCATTATGTAGACCAGGCTGGCTTCGAACTCACAGAGACCCATCTGCCTCTACCTCCCCAGGGCTGTGATTAGAAGTGTGGGCTACCACATCCGGAATGATTTACTTTTTCAATGACTCAAGGCTGAGCTAGTCGATTCACAGTTGGCTCAGACTCACCCCTCCTTTATTCCCTCTTCACCCCTTTTCAGCGACTCTAGCAACCCCTTTACCTGACAGAAAGGAGCGCACTCAGCAACAATGACATGGAACTTCCTCTTCCGGGCCGCCTCTTTAAGGAAGGCCTCAACCGTTCTAGAGTAGCCAATGGTCATGATCACCTCGTTGGAGTGGATGTGCTCCAGAGCCTGGGCGGCAATGTTCTCCATTGTGCCTTCTGCAAGAACAGGTTTGCAAGGGGACGTGAAAATGGCATGCTAACCCCAGACAGGCAGGGCAATAGCTCACAGGAGAAGCCGCCCTTAGACATCACAGGCTTATCAGGCTCAAAGTGCAACAGTCCAAGCTCTTAAAAGCATCACTCTGGGGTCCTGGGCCTGCACTCCTCAGTCTGCCACCTTCCCAGCATCACTCTGGGGTCCTGGGCCTGCACTCCACAGCCTGCCCCACTTCCCAGCAGCACACTGACTTACTGGGCACTACTGCCACTAAACCATCTCCGTACAACTGCTCTAGAAGATGAGTTAAGGCCGGAAGCAGCAATCTGGGAAATCCTGAAGTGCTAACCAAAAACAGATCTTCCCCTGACAGAACTCTTCTTCCAAAAGGTGGCCACAGCACCTCCATGGGCAGTCGGGATACAAAAGAAAAACAAAAACACAGAGCAGCTTGAGAGTGGCCGTTTGGAGTACAGATGGCACCTAGTTTTGTTTTGTTTTGTAAATTGTCTATCTTTATTTATTTTTATTGCATGAATGTTTTGCCTACATGTATATATTTGCCTTATGTGTGCCTGGTCCCTGTGGAGGTCAGAGGAGGGCATCAGGTCCTCTGGAACAGGACTTACAGATGGCTATGAGCCACAGTGTAGATGCTGGGAACTAAACCTGGGGACTTTACAAGAGCAGCCAGTGCTCTTAATCGCTGAGCCATCCATCTCTCTAGCCCCAGTTCCCAGTGTTAAATCTCTGAAGATCAGGCTGTAACAAAAATCTGCAAGTAACGATGGAGGCGGTGTGTATATAAATTCTCGGAACGGGTGGGCATGATGGCTTAGTGGGGAAATGTGCTTGACGGTCAAACCTGGAAGCCTGAGCTCCATGCCTGGAATCCACATAATGAGGGACACACAAACTCTACAAAGTTGCCCTGTGACCTACACACACACACACACCACACTAGTAGTAAACATTTTTTTGAAGTTGAAGTTTAGTGAAAAAGAAACTTCCAAATGTGGCTTTGGGAAATTCGTTTTCTGTTTTTTTTTTTTTTTTTGCAGTGCTGGGAATGAAACCCAGGGCCTCAAGTATGGTACTCTTCCACTGAGCTACATCCCCAGCAAGTTCATTTGCTATAAAAGAAAAGAAAAAGACTTGCCCTACAAGAAATCTCCTGCTTAATATACTGTTAAAGAGCGGGTCTGTCTTGAAAGATGCAGTTACTATAGGCCACTCCTACCAAATGAGACTGGTGATCTCGCCTATCCCTGTCAACGAACAATTTCGGGGGAGGGGGGCCGGAGGGGTGTGTTTCACTTGCCTGCGACCTAACTTAACTTGCCCACTTAGTGATCAGACCTCTTACCCAGTTCCACCAGCAGCTCATTAATCGCCTCAATGATGTTGGCCTTAAGTGGGGCAAAATGGAAGCTGAAATCCTCGCTCAGGCCTCCGGATGTCAAGAGTTTGTGCAGGGACTCCTGCTGATCGCTCTCGTCACTGCGCCCGTGCAGTCTAAGGAGGCAACAAGACCCAAAGAGTGGTCACGGAGGCAACGGGAGCAGCTCAGCCACAACAGAGGCTTCAAGCTGATAGGTGGCACGGTTTAACAACCAAAAGCCAGCACCCCTTGGTCCCACCGGGAGCCCACCCAAGCTGTGAGTTTGACCTGCCATACTCCTCCCGGATGATCTTGAGGACTCTCCGCACCATGTTACCCACTGTGGTCTCGGAGGGCTGCGCAGCCGTCATCCTCCTGCCCTCTCTGCGGATCAGATCCATTAGGTCCCCTGAAACCCAAGAGAGACCGAGTGAGCGGAGCAGGCGCGCGGTGAGAGTGAATGTCAGCTTCAGGAATAGAACGAGGACGAGGATGAGTTGCCTCCGCACCCGCGTTGTTCCAGTGGTGGTCCGTGATAAGCCGGCGCAGCAGCCCCAGGGTCTCCCGAGCCATGTCCTCCGAGCTGCGCTTCCCGCCACCTCGCTTCAGAGTCTCCACGAAGCCTTCGATCCTCTCGGACAACTCTGAGCCCTTCGCCGCAGCACCCGGCATCTCCACCACCGTCCCGGGACTCGCTTGCAGAAGCCTACACTTGCCAGAGCACTGTTTCACTTCCGGGCCGAGAGAGGTCGACTTCCGCTCGGTGAAGCAAAATTGAGTTTGAGGAGTTGTGAGCCCGCCCCTCCCTCTCCTGAGGCCAATCAGAAACGTGTTACGGCGGAGCTGGGCGCGCCGCCGGGAAGTGACGGCTGGGAGGGTCCCCTTGGGAGTCTGCGCGCCGAGCCCGGAGGCCCGGAGGACGCTGGCCAGTCTGGTTGCTATGGGAATAGCGAGCGGCACTCCCGCCCTGCGACCAGCAGAAGTGGCTTTCCTCTTTCCTGGCTCCGCCGCTGCCAGGTGCTTGGCAGACGCTGCCGTGGGTGCGCGTCCAGAGCTCGGGACGCCCAGAAAATTGCTGCTACAACGCGTGATGAACGTGTTATGCACCTTTTCCCATGGGTTCCATTCGCCACCGACTTTATCTTTCTTTTCCCGGCTCGGTGCAAGGAATTGAACGTAGGATCTCACGGGTGCTAGGCAAGTGGTACCACCATTGCTATAGTATCTATTCCTAGCTCTTACGTTGTTGTTTGCCTTTGTATATCCTCGGCTTCGAAAGCGCCAAGGAATGTCACTAATGAAAGAGATTCAAAGTAGAAGCAAATAGGACACCAAAGAATGTTGTCCTCCAATTTGGAGGCCTGCGAGTACATACAATGTAATAAGGCCTTCCCTTGACCCGAAGCTTACTAGGTATTTAGTGCTGTGTGTAAGTTCTTACTGTCAGACAGCTAGATGAGGTAGGTTCTCCTCCCCAAGTTTTACAAACTGAGAAAGAGATTCACAGTATTCAAGCAGTTAGGTAACAAGGCTGTGCTTATTCAGGGTCCCCTGAACCCAAACGGAATTAGAATCTCTTACTTATTTAAGATAAATGTCTCAAAAGTGAATCTTCCAGACTTTTAAGACTTTCCTTACAGCTGATAAATTGTCTTCAGAGGGATTAGGTCAGTATCAAAATCATATAAAGATAGTACAGGAAAACTGTACCTGTCATTAGCAAAACAGAAAACAACAAAAATCTGTAATAAATTATTAGAAAAACAGAATACAGCAATACATTAAAAAGAGTAAATATTTGCAATCTCTAAATAGCATACTGTTTAATTTGCTGGGGTCTAGCTCACCTGCACCTTCGCCATCAGGGCCAACTCTACTGTGTTGTCTCGACAAGGTGCAGGGCAGCTCTCCCAAGTGCTACAGTCAGTGGAGCAGGACCAGCTCTCCCCCACTCATGACTCCAGGATCAGCTCTCCTCACTACTGCAGGTGGCAAGGGGGAAGGGAGAGGGCATCACACCAGCACCCATATCACCTCACCCTAGATGGGTCAAAGGGGCAGCTCTCCCACACTCTGTTCTTCTGAGACAGCTCACCTGGGTCCCCTCCATCAGAGCTGTTCTGCCCAGATGAAGCACAAGGCCCACCTGCCCAGGTGCTCTAGTGGACAAGGGACAGGGCTAGCTCACCTACTCTCATGACCTCAAGGCCAGTTCTCCAGACTTCCTCAGGTGGGGGAGGGAGAGAGGCCACCACCCCAGCACCCACACCACCTCTGGCCGAGGTTGGCAGAGGCCAGCTGTCTCTTGTTCTCACACTGGGGACTGGCTGACCTGAAAATTCCTCAACCTGGGACAACCCTACTGTGATGTTCAGGTGAGGTGCAGGCCCAGTTCCCCTCACTCTGATGATCCTAGGGTCAGCTTTCCTGACTGCCTCAGGTTGCTAGGGATGATTGGGCAGGGGGCATCCCCCTCCCCCCGCCCAGGTCACCTCACAGCAGAGAAGTGGTGGTGCCATCTGTCAATGTTGTACATGCTTACCAACACATGGTATTACTAGACATCTTTGTAGAAAGTAGACATAAAAAGGATCCTTCAGGATTGTTTTAATTTGCATTTTCCTGCTTGCCAGTGACGCTTGTGTTTTCCCACATTTATCGACCTTCATTTTACTCATGATTATAGCTTGCATATGGTTGAAGTGTGTTCCTCAAAAGTTCATTTGCTGAAGGTTTGGTCTTTTAGTGTGATAATATTGGGAAGTGGTGAGCCCTGGGAAGAGTGTGGTGTCTGGAGGATGACACCCAGAGGCTTCCACGTGCTACCATTTGCAAGTGAACAAGCACATCGGCTTCCCGGTGCACATGAGCGCATTAGCTTCCCTGTGCACATGAGCACATCGGCTTCCCTGTGCACATGAACACACCCACATCCATCCACTCAGAGAAAGCAGTGACTGGTGACTGGGGATGAACGTTGACTGCATTACCTTTTAAATTTTATTTTAAAAATCCTGTGTATGGGTCTTTGTCTGTGTCTGTAGAGCAGGCTGAGTCCCTGTGACAGATATGTAGCACTTCTAGTGTAAGAAAGGGAATGTTAGAGCCCGATGACCTTGGCAGGTGACTGCTGGGGGTCAAACCCAATGCTATGAAGGAGCTGCCATGTTCTTTATTGGAGACACAGCTACATCTCTGTCCCAGTGACTCATCATGCTATCTGTACCTTTAAAAAATATATATTGTAACTTTAAAAATGTTTTATCTTCCTTATAAGAGAACTTAAAAACTGGTGTAAGAGCTAAAGCCTTCCCTTGAGCCTGGATGAAACCCAAGTGCCGGGATGTGCATACATAAAGAGTTAAGTTTTGGGGACTGGAGAGATAGCTCAGTGGGTTAAAGCACATGTTGCTGTTTTGCAGACTCCAGGTTCAATTCTCGAATCTCACACTGTGGCACACAGCTCCCTGAAGCCCTAGATGAATGGAGACATATACCATGATCATGGATAGGAAACTTTAGTACTTTAAATATATCTAGTTTCCCAACTGCAGTCTAATCAAAACTCCAATGGAGGCAAAATAAATAAATCAGAAGTTGTTTCTAAGATATACAGGAAAGAGAAAGGGGCCAAAACTAGTCATAATACTCTAAGTGACAAGATGTAGGCAAAAAATTCTTCCTTACTAGAGAACAAGACTTTTAGAATGACGTAAGGCAATCTTTAGGGAAATGGCCTATTAGTTTAGGATGGATGTAGTACTGAGAACAAGTCTCCAAACAGATATACATGTTCTAGAGACTTGCAGCCAGCAGTAGCATCTTAGAAATCACTGCAGAAAAGAATGGCCAATGAAAAGGGAATTGCTTTTCATGAACATCTTTCATCCCCCCACAAGAAATAATTCCAATTTATGTATCCAGACAATTTCCTTAAATGTTTAGATTAGAAGATGCTAGGGGCCTAGCTCAGTGGAGAAATGTACACAAAACCCCAGTATGAGCCCTCACCTCATAAACTATAAACAGAAATAAAATATTCAGAGGAAAATACAGGAGACTGTGTTTTCAATTTTGGATTAGGGAAGGCTTTCTTAAGTCACAGAGGAAGCCGAGGCCTACGTGGGGTTGGTAACTTCGTCAGTGTTATACATCATAATTAGCTCCAGCTGTCAGTGTGACACAACCTGGAGTCTCCCGGGAAGAGGAAACCTCAGCTAAGAAATTGCTTAGATTAGATCGGCCTGTGGCCACATCTGTGAGGCATTTTCCTGGAACTGGCTCTGAAGAGCAGGCTGGCCTTGAACTCACAGAGATCCCCCTGCCTCTGCCTCCCAGGTGCCAGGACTAAAGGCGTGCTTGAGCACACCCAGCTTCATTCCTTAATTAATAACTGATGTAGGAGAGCCCAGCCCACTCGGGGCAGTGCCATCCATAAGCAAGCAGGCATATGGTATAAGAAAGGAGGTGAACAATCCAGAGGAAACCATCCAATGAGCAGCAGTCCTCCATGAAGCCATCCAATGATCAGCAGCCCTCCACGGTTCCTACCTCAGCTTCTGCTTCATAGCTTGCTGTATGTCTTCGGTTTAGTTTGGTTTGGGTTTTGACACTGTAGAGCCTTGACTGGCATGGAACTCATGTTTAATCCCAGCACTCGGGAGGCAGAGGCAGGCGGATTTCTGAGTTAGAGGCAAGCATGGTCTATAGAATGAGATCCAGGACAGCCAGGGCTATACAGAGAAACCCTGTCTCGCAAAACCAAAAACAGACAGACAAACAAACAAACAAAAATCATACATGGAGCCTGGAATAATGGTGCATTCATGCCTTTAATCCCAGCACCCAGGAGGCAGAGAGGGGTGGGTCTCTGTGAGTTCGAGGGCAGCCTGGTCTACAGAGTGAGTTCCAGGACAGCCAGGGCTATACAGAGAAACCCTGTCTCGAAAAACCAAAAAAAAAAAAAAAAAAAAGAAAGAAATGTTTCCTTTTACCTGTGTATATGTGTCTCCTGCATATGCATTTGCACGGGGGTGTTCATGCACACCTGTGTATGGGCACAGCCAGAGGCTGACAATGGGTGTCTTCCTCAGTCACTCTCCACCTCATTTTTGAGACCAGATCTCTCATTACGCTTGGAAATCATTGATTTGGTGGGCTAGATGGCCAGGGAGCTCCAGGGATTCACCAGTGTCTGATCTTCCTTATCCGCACCAAGCCAGCCCGGGGATTACATGGGAGTACCATGATCCCTGGCTTTCACCTGGGTGCTGAAGATCCTGATGCGGGTCCTCATACATGCAAAGCAAGCACTTAACTGAAAAAGGTTATTTTTCCAGCCCCAGAAATTCATCTTAAACAATAAGATAAATGCACAATTAATAATTCACAATAATCTTTCCACTACCGTTTATAACTAAAAAAAAAAAAAAAAAGAAGAAGCAAACTGGCTAGCAAGTTCATTTAGTGGGTAAAGGCACTTGTCACGCAAGCCTGATGACTGGAATTTGGTCATTGGACCACACATAAAAGCAGAAGGGAAGGGCTGACTCCATAAGGTTGTTCTCTGACATCCACTGCACGTTATGACATGAGTGTGCCCTCATACACCGTACACACAAGAATAAGACATGATTTTAAAAACCCTAAATATAAAAAACAATTAAGAGGGTAGTTTAGAACATTACTGTATAGTCATTTCAGTGGTGTGTGTTTTAAGGGAATAGTGGAGCTAGGAAAAGTCCGTGGATAAAGCGCTTGACACGGAAGCCTGGGCACCTGTGTTTGGCTCTCCAGAGCCACTGTGAAAGCAGACACAGTGCACACATACCTGTAATCCCAGTGCACCTACAGGTTAGAGCCAGGATCTCCAGAAGCTCATGGGCCAGCTACCCTGAGTTATGCAAGGGCAAAAGGACCCTCTAGAAAAATGGTGGAAATGCAAAATTAACATCCAAAGGTTGTCTTCTACCTTAACACACACACACACACACACACACACACACACACACACACCCTCATATACACACACATGTACATACACACCTCTCATACACACATACCTGTCATACACACATACCTCTCATACACACACACACACAACACACACACCCCTTATACATAAACACAAAGAGTAATAACATGTGAAATAAGAACTGTTGACAAAACATGGAGTTTTAAACCCAGGTTGCATGTGAGTGCTCTGGTTTGGTTTGGTTTGGTCTGGTTTGGTTTGGTTTGGTCTGGTTTGGTTTGGTTTGGTTTGGTTTGGTTTGGTTTTGAGATATCTCATGTGTATCATACTGACTTCAAACTCACTAGAGCTGGAGCTGGCCTTGAACTCCTTATCCTTCTGCCTTCCTTCCATGTGTGCCAGGATTGCAGGCATGCGCTACCATGCCTCCCACTGTGCCTATGCACTCGTGAGAATAGTTCAGAAGTCTCTCTAAAAACTAAAATGGACCAGATGGAGGTGACACACACCTTTAGTCCCAGCACTCTGGAGGCAGAGGCAGGCAGAGCCCTGTGAGTTCAAGGCCTGTTGAGTTCCAAGACAGCTGAGGCTACCCAGAGGAACCCTGTCTTGATCAACCAAAGAAAAGTTTTGGCCTTTTAGTCTAGACAAAGAACGTCACGTTGGAACTTATACATGAATGTTTATGACACTTTATTCATAATAACGGAATCCTGGAAAATATCCAACTCTCTACCACATGTTGTCAGATATTAAAGTAAACTGTGCTACCTCCGTGCTATAGAATAGAACTTGGCAAGCTGAGCATTGCTGGGTAAACAGGGGAGCCTAAGGAAGTGTTCTCTGGATCAGAAAGTGACTCGGTCATGAAAGTTGTGTGAAGAGCTGAGTTTGACACCAGGACCTATGTAATTACAGCATGTGCTGTTATCCTGGGGCCTACAGGGGATGGACAGTAGGACCCTATCTGGAGGTTACTGGCAGCCCCTACTGTAGCTGGTGAGCTCCAGGCCAATTCTAAACAGCCTCTCAAAGGAGGTGGACTGCATTCCTGTGGATAACACACAAGTTCTTCATGGTTCACATGAACCTGCACATGCATGCACCCATACATGCATGAGATAAATGTCGTGTGCCTCACTGTGTAAGATGCGACGAAATGATCTTAGAGAGAAGGGTGTGTGTGTGTATGTGTGTGTGTGTCTGTGTAGAGACAGCCTGAGAATCTACAATTATTTGATAATAGTTTTTAATTTTTTTTAAACAGTGCTAAAAACCATGCCAGAACCTCACCTGTTAGATAAGGCCACACTTCCACTAAGCTGTGCTGCCAGCTTTCCAAGAAAATATTAAATTAGAATTTATAAAATGAATTCACACATATAGGAAAACTATAACATATTCTCTTTGGGCCTGGTCAACATTTAAATCATTATTTATTACTATTGTATGTATGTCTGACAGGTGAACACATAGGTGACATGGTGCATGTATGGAGGTCAGAGGGCAACTTTCAGGAGTCAGTGCTACCTCTTCTCCTCTCACCATGGGTTCTGGGCCCTGAACTCAGGCTATCAGGCCTGGCGAGTAAACGCTTTACCTACTGAGCGAGCTCACTGACACTGTAGTCAGGGTTTGTTTTGTTGTTGTTGTTTTGATTTAACCTATAATTGTTAACATGGTGCTGTGCTAACATGATCTTGGGGTGTATATGTGTTCATGTTAGTGCACGTGCACATGCATGTAAAGGCCAGAGGTCAACATTAGAAGTCTCTCTCAAGCACTCTTGATGAACCGGAGCTTGCCCGTTTAGATACACTAACTGGACAGTGTATCTGGACAGCGAGCCCCAAGGAGTCTCCTGTCTCCACCTCCCCAGTGCTGGGATTACGGGTGTGCGGCAACTTTTTAGGGTATGCTGGGGATTGAACTGCGGTGTTTGTTTATTTGTTTGTTTGTTTGTTTGTTTTAAAAAGCAGGGTACGGGCTGGAGAGATGGCTCAGCAAGTAAGAGCACTGACTGCTCTTCTGAAGGTCCTGAGTTCAAATCCCAGCAACCACATGGTGATTCATAACCACCCATAATGAGATCTGATGCCCTCTTCTGGTATGTCTGAAGACAGCTACAGTGTACTTGTATATAATAATAAATAAATCTTTGGGCAGGAGTGAGCAGGGAGTGAGTGAGCGCAGGACCGACCCAAGTGAGCAGGGTTGACTGGAGCAAGCAGAGGTCCAAAACTCAATTCCCAACAACCAGATGAAGGCTCACAACCATCTGCACAGCTACAGTGTGTACTCATATTCATGAAATAAATAAATAAATCTTTTAAAAAAATAAAAAGCCGGGTACAAAAATAGTCAACTTGACATAGACTAGAGTCACCTGAGAGGAAGGAACCCAACAGAGAAAATGCCTTCTTGCTGGGTGGTGTTGCACGCCTTTAATCCCAGCACTTGGGAAGCAGAGGCAGGCAAAGTCTCTGAGTTTGAGGCCAGTGTGGTCTACAGAGAGAGTTCCAAGACAGCCAGGGCTACACAGAGAAACTCTTGTCTCAGAGAGAGAGAGAGAGTGAGAGAGAGAGAGAGTAAGAAGAAGGAGGAGGAAGAGGAGGAGGAAGCGGGGAAGGAATGAGGGAATGAGGAAATGCTTCCATAAGATCATGCTGTAAGCAAGCATTTTCTTAATTAGTTACTGAGGGGGGAAGGCATGTTGGTGCCATCTCTGGGCTGGTGGTCCTGGGTTCTATAAGAAAACAGGCTGAGCAAGCCATGAGAAAACCAGTAAGCAACAGCCCTCCAAGGCCACTGCAGCAGCTCCTGCCTCCAGGTTCCTGTTTGTTTGAGCTCCTGTCCTGACTTCCTTCAGTGATGGAGCGTGGATGTGGAAGCACAGGTCAAATAAACCCTTCCCCCACCCCAGGTTGCTTTGATCATGTTTTTGTTCATTAGATCAATAGGTCCTAACTAAGACAACTGACATGATGTGTCTGTGTGTGTGGATGTTGAGTGAGTCTCGGTAGTGTGATTACAAGCTTATCAGATCCTTAGTTTTCCCTAAACCATTCTTCTCAATGCCTTTAAATAGTTTAATAGAATTTTAGCTGGGCAAAATGACCACCTAGAGGCTGGTGAGATGGCTCAGTGGTTAAGAGCACTGACTGCTCTTCTGAAGGTCCTGAGTTCAAATCCCAGCAACCACATGGTGGCTTACAACCATCAGTAATGAAATCTGATGCCCTCTTTTGGAGTGTCAGAAGACTGCTACAGTGTACTTACTGACTTGCCCTCGCTGGAGCAGAGCGAGAAGGGCTGGAACAAGCAGGACTGGAGAGAGCAGGGCCTGAAAGAGCGCGGAGGTGGGGGTGGGGGTGGGGGTGGGAGGGAGAGTGAGAAGAAAAAAAAAAGTGGGTCTTCCCACTTCAAAAGAAAAAAAAAATGACCACCTAGAATAAAGACTGCATTTCATAGTCTGTCACCTGTAGCAGATAGAAGATGGGAAGGGGGTGTAGCTGCTTCTGGAACCTTCCCTAGGAGGATGCTAGACTGTGCGTCTTTCACCTCCTTGCTCCATCTGTGCTGGGCCAGCTGAGACGACCCAGATGCAGGCTTAGGGTCGGGAGCTGGTGATGAGCGGTGAGCTGGCAACCATGTGGGCACTCTGAGGCCTCCGAGGAGGAGAGTTCCATTTGTCTTTAGACCTTATGTGGCTGAGAGCAAATCAAACCTGGGCTTGGTTCAAGTCAGCGCTGTTCTGGGTTTCTACCTCTTGCAGCTTACACCAGATCTGATACATGCAAGAGGGAGCTGCTGTTTTTGTTTCGTTTTGTTTTTAGTTTATGAACTGTCCTGCATTTCCCAAAACGTGTCCAATGAACATAGCCCGCTTACAACCCAAAGTAGAAGTTATCTGATAGAAAAAAAGAAAATCAGTTCTTCATCAGGCCCCTTCTCTCAACCAGAAAAAAGAAAAAATTTATTTTGACAGGATCTTCCGGCTCTTCCTTGAGTGTCACATATCCAGCCTTCTGACACTTATCTCTGTCAGGTGTGTTTCCTGTGCTTCATGGAGATGATGGTAACTGATTCACACTTTTACAGCTTTCTCCTCCTGGGCTGCAGATTCTCCTCTAGGCCACTTCCTTTTCCTGAAAGGCTTTTGACTCAACACTCCAGGCATTCACACACACCGCACTTTTTACCCTTCTTGGTTGTTTTGCTCTAAGCCCTGTCTCTAAGCAACCCGAGAGCAAGTGCTATTGTCCCGGACACCTGTTGTTTTTGTCTGCACCGGCACCCCCCTTTCCGTTGGGAATTGCCCCTCCAGGTCCCATGTGACTTGGGTGGGACTGTCAATCCAGCACCCCGTGGTGCCTCCAGTGGCGCCCTCACCACAGACCCGGGTCGCTCTGTCCACTCTGGTGTTTGAAGCCACTTGACTCTTTCCCTGTGATTTGCCAGAGAGGTCCAGGGAGAAAGGGGGTTTCTTTCTTCCCAGAATCTCTTATAAAGAGGTTGGCTTGGAGCTGTCAGGGACCACATAGAGAGACTCAGAGAGAGAGCTTGCCGTTCTTTAAAAGAAGGTGGGTAACTACAGAGGTGAGCCTGGCTTGGACTCAGGAGAGGTGTGCAGAGCCAAGTCCTAGAGCCATGAATTGCAAAGGAGCTGAAGATTTGAAACAGGCTGAGTAGGGCTTTTAGATCCAGCCAGACCTGAAGGCAAAGCCCGCCCCCGCTACGGCACAACAAACCCAGCTCAGCTTCACTGTGCTGCCGGAGTCTTGGCTGAGATTCACTTTTGCCTTCCAGGAGCCCAGCACTAACCAGCCAAGGTGGGAGCCCTTCTACCTGCCGCGGCTTTTGCTAAGCTACATGCTCACCTCTCAACTTCGTCTAAATCTGTCCCCTTGAACATGGGCAAGTGATGGGAATTTAGAGAGAAATTCAAATGACAGAGTCAGGGTTTGTGGTTAGAAACAACTACTCCCCTGTTGCACATTAGCAACCACGCTTCAGAGAGGCACTCAGTGTGTGTGACTCCAGCTTCTCTTTGTTTTTCCTTTCTTTCTTTCTTTCTTTCTTTCTTTCTTTCTTTCTTTCTTTCTTTCTTTCTTTCTCTCTTTCTCTCTTTCTCTCTTTCTCTCTTTCTCTCTTTCTCTCTTTCTCTCTTTCTCTCTTTCTCTCTTTCTCTCTTTCTCTCTTTCTCTCTTTCTCTCTTTCTTTCTTTCTTTCTTTCTTTCTTTCTTTCTTTCTTTCTTTCTTTCTTTCTTTCTTTCCTAAGACAGGGTTTCTCTGTATAGCCCCGGCTGTCCTGGAGTTCGAGGCCAGCCTGGTCTACAGAGTGAGTTCCAGGACAGCCAGGACTACACAGAGAAACCCTGTCTTGAAAAACAAAACAAAACAAACAAACAAAAAACCAGAGTCCATGGTAGTGATATTGAATGGTTAGCTATGTAAAAGCTTGGGCTTAGAAGTCACTCAGACAGGCGCTTACCTTATTCAACCTAGCCCTTACCAACTAACTGAGTAGTCTTTTTTTCTTGGTAGAGTATGGTACATGATAACAGTGGTCCATGGATAGTGTAGGGACATTGGTAGATGACAGTCTGATGGTTTTAAGTGTTGTGAGAGATTGTAAAGTATTGAACATTGTAGGATGGCTTAGCATCAGTAGGTCTGGCTATCCACAGTATAAATGAATTTAAAGAAATCTCTAGAAAATTGTATTCTAGTGTGTTTAATGAGGACCCGGTTGTTAATTCAAAGACCAGACATTCAAAAAGAAAGAAAGAAAGAAAGAAAGAAAGAAAGAAAGAAAGAAAGAAAGAACACTCCCTTTCCTCTTCCAAGGGCTCATCACTGTCCTTGCTCAGGAACAGGCCGGCACACGCCCACGCCCTCCTGCCAGAATCCTGTGCCCTGGGTCCCCACAGCTTCTCGCTACTCTATGCATAAGTGACACTCAATGGCTGACTTGCAGATATAGCCTGCTGGTTGTTCCCAGAAGCCCACAGCTCAACTGCTCCCATCTGAGCCTCTCACCACCAACCAGGGATGGTTTCCATCTCTGGGATGATGTCACAAACACCCCAACAACAGGCAGTCATTGTCTGACTGGTCCTTGTCCTGAGCAAGAGGGAGAGGGAAGAGGCATTCTGAAGCTGCTCCCTGCCATGAGCAGAGCGTGGGACTGGGGATAGCTAAGCCCAGAATTGAGAGCCAAAGGCTCTTCCCAGTTTGGGCTGATTTCATTTCTTGGGGCTTGTATGGTAGAAACACTGAATCCTACATACATGTGCATCCATGCTTATTGCTTTTCTGTTCACAACAAGGAAACAACCACTCTAGATATCTATCAACATCTATGTGGTTAATAAAAATGAAATTATAAAAATTGTTGGAAAATATTATATTAAGTCAGGTAATCCAGGCTCAGAAAAACAAATCCATGTTCTCATACTGATAATCTTATCTATGTGTGTTTATTTGGGGGTGTGCATAGAGAAGAACCGCCAGAAAGCTAGAAGGGCCTCGTGTGGAGAGAGCTTAGAGGGAGAGGGGTGGGGAGGGTGAGGAACGTGTGCTGTGATGGTACAAGGGCAGGGGAGCCTGAAGAGCAGCAGTTGCTGCTCTCAAAGATGACCCAAGTTCAGTTTTGGCCACATGGTAGATGGTTCATGTTAGCCTCTAGCTCAACTCCAGGAGATCTGAGGCCGTCTGGATTGATAGACAGACAGACAGACAGACACACACACACACTCACTCACTCACTCACAGATAAATCTTTTTTTTAAACATGGACTACTACTACCTGGGATTACTGGGTACATGCAGGATTGGGGGCAGAGAAGAGAGGAGGGGAGGGGTAGGAGGAGCCAGACCAAGGCTAAGTATGTAAAAAAAAAAAGAAATAAAACAAAAAAGTCACATCGAAGTACTCATTGTGAAGGCCTGTATTGTAATGACACTGTATATATGACCTCAGAGACTTCTACGAAGCCACAAGATAAATGTTTTCTTCCACTTTGGAAGGGTCATGGGGAAAGAGATGGAAGGGAGTGGGCAGAAGAGGAGAATCTTAATGTGTAGCCCAGGCTGGCCCTTCTCTTGAGATCTTCTTGCCTCTGCCTCCCAAGTGCCAGACATCAGTCATGTGTCATCATACCTGCTTTAACATCTATTCCTAATAGAAGAATATGAGGTTCAGAGTCATTGTGATTCCACAGCTAGTGGGAGTGTGATTCCACAGCTAGTGGGAGACAGGGCATCCACATCTTTTAACCCAGGTTCATCTCTCTCCCGAGACTTCCCTTGTTCTTGCCTGAAGAACATGCTCACGGGCATGCCTGTGTGGTAGGAAGAGCCTTACTCCGACCAACAGCCACAGGGTTTTACTCTGACCTAGTCCTGAGTGTTGGAAGGGTATATGTGTAGCTATCCCTGTCACATGACTAGAGAGCCAGCAGATGAGACCGGCTGAAGCTAAGATCACTGAAAAGCAGTGACGTACTGTTCTAGTCTCTCTAGGATGTCCACATACAGCTGAGATGGAAGAGTCCTGGCTGCCAAGCCCTGTCCATGAGGAGGGGAAACAGAGGCTTCTTTCTGGGCTCATGAGACCTGCCTAGGGTGTACACTCCACAGAATCCATGGCCAGTCGCACCCCGTGGGAAAGCATTGCCCCAGGCCAGCCCAGGAGCCACGATGGTGCCGCCTCCTACCCAAGGCTTGGCTCAGCGGGTTCCCAAGTGGCTTGACTTCCTTCTGCACTCCCACCTCCCATTGTCCCCAGGGAGTCAGGGAGGCCACTGGCAAAGTTGTCCTTCAATCCTTAAATCCCACAGGCTTCCCAAACCCCTTCCCCACACATTTCAGAGCCAGGCTTCTGGGGGGGAGGGACTTAGAGGGGAGCCCCTAAGCTGCTCAAGGCACCTCCTGCCCCTGGGTCTGTTCAAACTCCATTTCTTCCCCTGAAGCTGCACACCAGGCTTCACTCTCCCTGCAATAACAGGGCTTTGGGTATAGGATGTTGTTTTTGCAGCTGGGCTGGGGCGGAGCAGCATGGGAAGGCGTCTTGGGTACTGGCTGTCTGAGAAAGCCCCAGACCCACATTCCCACTAAAGTTGGGGCAGCCCCTTTGGACTAGTGACTGGGATTTCCTGGGAAGACAGAATCCTGGGCAAAGTACACTCCCCAGAATATTTAGGCTCAGCAGAGGAGGCCAGTCAGCGGGGCAGGGTGCTGGGGCGTGCGGGGCGGCTTACAAGTCTCAAGGCTGCTGTGAGCCACGGTCTCCAGGAGGCCTGAGGTTCTCTGTCACCCTCCGCACACGCTGGGAGCAAGCTTCCTTAAAACAAACGACAAACAAAACCAAACCTCATTTAAGGGGTCTTGGAGCACAACACACCGTTAGAAATTGAAAAGAAAAAGAGAAAGGTCCCATAAACCCATCGCACACAATCATTATGAACATTTTGACATATTTCCCCATAGCCTACACTTTTAAACTCTTTCGAAGTACACACCACATACAGTTCACTATTTTGCCCGTGTTTAAGTGCATAGTTAAGCACATGCCCATTTCTGCATGATGTCCTTTAAATATGAAGTGTTCCCGGCAGGCCCATGTGTTGAACGCTTGGTCCCCAGGTGGTGGCGCGATTTGGGGAAGTTTTGGAAACCGAGAGGCAGGGCCTAACTGGAGGGCATGGCATACCTTTGAAGGTTCTACCTGGTCCCTGGTCCTTTCCTGTCCCTCTGCTTTCTGCCCTACATCCTCCTGTGCCATGCACTGCCATCTCCAATATGTCCTGCCCAAACGAACTGGGTCACGTGCCCATAGACATAACCCTTAAAACAGTGAAAGCAAACTTCATCTTTTCCTCCTTTAAGTGGCTCCAGGCATTGTGGTCATACTAATGAAGACTAACAAATACTCTCAGCAACCTTCTCCACCACCCATTTCCAGAACATTCTGTCACCTCCGACAGCAACACTGCACTCATACTTTATGCATGAAGTCACATCTGTCTGGTTTACTCCTCTGAGTATAGCTCCAAAGTTCATCTTTGTTTCAGCATGTGTCAGAATTTCCTTCCTTTTTAAGGTCAAATAATATTCCATGGTGTGTCATATTTTGTCTATTCATTCATAACCTATTTTTAACACAATAAAGATTACATGTGATGTATAGACCCCTGACCCTTTTATCAGGTGCTGCCTTGTCATCCAGAGCTTTACTAAACACGTGTTTTAGTGTTTGCTCAGTTCCTTGCACAGCTGGAACTAGAACAATGTACTAAACTAACCCTCTACCATTACCTAACAGTGTTCTTTGTTTGTATGTTAATATAAATGACATTGAGAAGTAGACCTTTTCTAGATAGGCATCTTTTATGGGTCCCCGCCTGACTTCCAGAATTTCAGAGTGTTTCTCAAGGGCTAATACTACCTGAAATGGCCACTACAGTGACCAACATTCTTGCTTTCTTGATGAATGTCACTCAAACTTCCCAGAAAACAGCACACAATGGTGTGTATTGCTTTTCCCATACATGGCGCAGGTTATCGGCAGATGGGTCCCTTCCCCCAACACTCAACAGACCCCAAGCACCCAGGAGCTGAGGGGCCACGCTAAACTTTCGTTCCCTTGGAGGAAGGTGGAAGCCACCACAAGCAGGGCTTTGGGAGACCCACCCACCTCCTTCCAGCTCCTCTTCACGCTGCTCTGTCAGAGTGAGAGGTCCTGGCCATATTTTGATGACCACAATGAAGAATGAATCAAAATAGCCAGTCTTGGGCCTGGAGCCCACTTGGAGATGGCAGGACAGAGCTAACCTGGGGCAAAGGAGCAGCTAGTGAGGTGGGAATGGGGTCCCTCGTAGATATGATCCAGGACCACTCTAGAGACTACCCTAGGGTTTGCCTAGCCAACCCCTATCTGGGGGCAGCTGTATAAAACAATACTGCTTTTTTTGTAAAAATTACTGTATTACTTCGCATGTGTGAGGGTGTTTTGTGTGCAAGTATGTTTGTGCAGCATGGCCATCCTGGGTGCTCAGAGGCCAGAAGAGGGCATCAGATCTCCTAGGACCGGAGTTACAGACTACTGTGGGGGCTGGGGACTGATCCAGCCCTTCAGGTGCTCCGCCACCATTTGTAATGGGTTACTCTATTGAGTACTACACAGCTTCCGAGGTACCTATTTTACTGACAATGCTACTGAGTTCCACAGCAACTTAATACTTTGTTGAGAATTGAAGCTGGAGTATAACAGAGCTGACTTCCTAGCAAACCTCTGACCCTTAAGTTTGTCCTATGTCCTGCTTTTCCCAGGGGCTCTAATGGCACCTAAGTCTTGAAAGGGAGTGTTATGTGTATGTGTGTGGAGGGGGGCGGATTGTGTGGACTAGTAATGACCTTTGGGGGGGTGGTATTTGGCTCTGCCTTCTCTGCCCAGTCTTGTCCCATCTTAGGCCAGGGAATGAAGAGTACTTCACGCCCCAAGGGACCTGGCTGGAGTAGGAAAGGCAGGGCCGGAGAGGGGGTGGCCTGGGATCGCACTACACACAAAGGGCCTGATTGTGTTACAGATACTGCTCTTTGGGAAAATAAGTATCATGAAGTCGTCTTATTTTGGACAATCTGGTGTCCCAGAGACCCCGTGCCAAAGAAAACAAGGATCAAGGAAACAGCCAGCAATGCTCGAGGCCTGCAGGTGAAATCAGTTGGTCTGGACTTGCAGGGTAGGGCAGGGGCTTCTGCTGAGTCCTGAACTAGAGCCCCAGTGCCAAGTGATCCTCAGATGCAGTGTCAGGATGGGCCTAAGGAATAGCATTCCAAGCAGCCTTGGGAGTCTCCAGTCTAAGTCGTGTAGTAGTAACCCCAAGCACACAGAAGGGGCTCACCCTGTCCAGACAGCCCAGGAAGGCTTCCATTCCTGGGCCTGAAGGACCGGGCTCTGGGACAGACTAGCTAGGGACTGGCCAACCCTGGGTTGTTATAGTCCCCTACAAGGGAGAGGATAGCTACTCAGTATGAATCATACTAGGGTAAGGTGACCTTTTTTCTGGAACATGATTCCCTGTGGGCATAGGGGCAGAAGTCAGTGGGCTCAAAACTCTGGGACGGGCCTGTTTGGCCCAGCTCAGGTCAAGAGGGCATCCCACTAGCTTGGCCCACTAGCCAAAGCCAACACAGGAAATGCCAACAGACCTCAACATCCGGGCACCTAATTTGCTCTGGGCTGGCAGGGAGTACCCCCGCCTTCCTGAGCTCAGCAGTTGGCAGTGTTGGCTGGCGGGAACAATGACATTAGTGCTCAAAGGATGCTCAGTGCCTGTCCCGAGCCCCACAGCTAGAGAGAGGAGCCAGGCAAACATGCAAAAGACCAGCAGGGCAGCAAGGGGGAGCCGGGCGTTCCCCTGGATGGCGGCCACTGCACTGTTGTTGGGATACAATTTCATGCTCCTTCGAGGAGAACTGTGAGGGGTCATCCCCTCCTCAACGCCCCAGGAAGGAGACTGGTGGGCAGACAGTTGTTAACGCTGAGCCGCCGCCGCCACTGCGGTGATTAAGGCCGCTGTAATTGGTCTCAAAGCCAGGCAGAGGCTTGACAGCGGGCGGGCAGCCGCCAGGGTCTGCAGGGCAGGGGAGGAGGGGCCCGCGTAGGAACAGCCCGTGCTGGGCCTGTGTGCATTGAGAGGATTAGTTTGGGAATTGACACTCAATCCTTCTTAGTGATTTCCTTCCTGGGGCCCTGGCCAGGACCAGCAATGTGAGGATGGGGGTTGTGTGCAGAGAGGAGACCTCAGCTCCATCAGACTCCTTTTAAGTGGGTGGTAGCTGGGTTCGGGTGTAGGGTGTCCACTTTCAGTATGGCTAAGCTGGACCACCACTCTGTAGATCCCTCAGAGACTTCCAGTAGGCTCATATGGCTGAACAAGCCGTCCCAGGAAAGGGATACTTCCTGGTTGGTAGGGCTAGCTGAGCCTCACCAGTGGACTCTATATGCCCCGTCTCCCCCCGCCCCGCCCCCAGCGCGACACCTGGCTCAGGATAGTTTTGTCAATGATATATTTTGTGGCAAGATCTCTGTGATGCCCTCCAAGGCATGGGTGGTACCTTTGCCACATTATTCTAGAAGTTCTCAAGACTGGAGTCCTCCAGAGACCACCCAGTCTGTGCCCTTGTCCAGAAGGGAATCCTCCTTCTGCTGCCTCTGCTGGCTACTACATTCCTGGGGGATTTCTCCCTTGTGAGTCAGTGTGGTGCACCTGACTGTATAGGTGTGTGCCTGTGTATGTGTGTCTGTGTATGTGTGTGTGTCTGTGTGTGTGTCTATGTGTGTGTGCTTGTGTATATGTACTTCTATGTGTGTCTCTGTGTGTATACCTGTGTATGTGTGTCTATGTGTGTAAACCTGTGTATGTGTGTCTGCGTGTGTACACCTGTGTATGTGTGTCTGTGTGTGCCTATGTGTGTGTATGTCTGTGTATGTGTGCCTGTGTGTGTACCTGTATATGTGTATCTGTGCGTGTGCTTGTGTCTGTGTGTGTCTGTATGTGTGCCTATGTGTGTATATGCCTGTGTATGTGTGTCTGTCTGTATGTATGTACCTGTGTGTGTGCCTGTGTATGTGTGTGAGTGTGTGTCTGCGTATGTCTGTGTGTCTGTCTACCCAGTGGAGGACTGACATTTTCCTCCGAGTGCTTCCTCTGTTCCTCTCTGTATCTGCTTCCCAGGCTCCCTGCCTTGGAGGTCCCAAGCAGGGAGGAAGGCTGGTTGGTGTCTGGTGGGGAGGTCTGTGTCACAACCTTCCAGAACTTGTCTTATAACATTTCATGCCCAATCCCAGGCTCAGTCTGAGCTAACCACTCATCTGCCCACCCTTTCTATCCCTGTCTGTGTCAGGAGCTGGCTTCTGGCTTCTCTGGACCTCGGCTGGAATGAGAGGTGTCTTCCTCTGCTCCCAGATAAGTGGAGGCAAAGCTGCTAGGGATAGCGGGAAGGTGGAGAACGATTGTCCTAAGGGAGAGCTATCGAGGGGATTGTCCTAAGGGAGAGCTATCGAGGGGCAGCCTGGGTGAAGATGTGTGTGCAGCCCTCTGACACTGAGTAGCAAGCCTCCCTCTTCTCTTGCCAGGTATGGCTTGAAAATTCCTCCACTGCCAACCGCTCATCCCTGCTCTGCTCCAGCCTGCAGAGCCCCTGGCTCTGTCTGAGAACACGATGACTTCCAGGGGCCACTGGAGAGGAACATCAATGCCTTCCAAGCAGGCATCATCCTTCCTTGCTCTCCACTTCATCCTCACTCTTCAGCTCCCTCCCTGTCCCTACCTTCTAGGTAGGGGTTCTAGGCCCTTACAAGAGGCCATGACAGAAAGACCTCAGGGACTGATCATGTAGCCTGCGGCTGCCATTGAACCTTTAAGAACCTCAGTCTTCTCATCTTCAAGATTTTTGTAAGGAGTGTGCACACTCGCTCACATTAGTGTTCGGGGTGGAGGGAAAGCAACAGGATGTACTACCAAATGCACTGAAGACATTCTGGAAGGATACTCTACAAGTCATAGGTAGGGGTTGGCCCAGAGGACAAGCGTGGAGCAGGGGGTGGGGGGATGGGGGTGGGGAGGGCAGGGTGATGGGTATGTTGGGAATACTATCACATTTTTTTTTTTTTTTTTTTTTTTTTGGTTTTTCGAGACAGGGTTTCTCTGTATAGCCCTGGCTGTCCTGGAACTTACTTTGTAGACCAGGCTGGCCTCGAACTCAGAAATCTGCCTGCCTCTGCCTCCCGAGTGCTGGGATTAAAGGCGTGCGCCACCACGCCCGGCTTTTTTTTGGTTTTTTGAGACAGGGTTTCTTTGTATATCCCTGGTTGTTCTGGAACTCACTCTGTAGACCAGGCTGGCCTCGAACTCAGAAATCTGCCTGCCTCTGCCTCCTGAGTGCTGGGATTAAAGGCGTGCACCACTACGCCTGGCACACTTTTTTTCTTATTATGTCTTGATATAATAAGTAGACTTTGAATATTCAACAACTACATAGTATTTTGTAATTAAAAAACAGCAAGGAAACAGGTGGAGAGGTGGCCCAATGGTTAGGGAGCAATCATCGTTCTTGCAGAGGAACCGGGTTTGGTTCTCAGCACCCACATGGTGTCCCATAAACATCTGTAAATCCAGTTGCAGTGAATCTGACTCCCTCTTCTGACTTCTGCAGGCACGAGGCATGCATGTGGTACACATACACACACACACACACACACACACACACACACACACACACACACGCACAGGCAGGCAAAACCCTCATACATGTAGCAGAAGATAAATAAATATAATTGTAAAACAGAAAGGATTTTTGTTTAACAGAATTGCTGCAACTTTAAATGTTACTATGCATTTGCTAGATGGAGAAGTGGGTGAATGGATACGTGGGTGGGCTGGTTAGATGGGTGGGTGGGCTGGTGGGCTAGTGAGCTGGTGGGCTGGCTGGCAGGATAGATGAAACTCGATGGATGAATGGATAGATGGGTGGGAAGACCAGATTAATAGATACATGAGTGGATGGATGGATAGTGGATGAGATGGATGACTGAATAGATGGATGGATGGCTTCAGGTTGAGTGTATATCTGATATAAGACCTGAAGCTCGTTTCCCTGGCAGGCTGACTCTGACTGAGATCTACTCTGCCTTGTGTCCACTTTTTCTCCTTGAATAAGGTAAAACAGTAGCAACTCCATCTCAAAGTAAGGGTGAACCCACAGCCATGGCTGTGGGCGAGTGGCAGAGAGGCAGCCTCTCTGGCCCGTCTCAGTCCCCACTCATCTCCTAGATGGAGTGGCTGTCAGCAGGCCAGTAGGGCCGCCCACTCTGCTCAGCTCAGGACCTGCTTCCAATTAGCCATGAAATCTGAGCTGGAAGAGACCTATTAAAGTCCCATTTAGTTTGATTCCCTGGGGTCCGAGGATCTTTTCCGGCGACATCCCCCTCCTTGTCTGACTGGGACTTTAAGCTCTTTGGACGTTATCTTCTCCTGGGTCAATATTGTGACAACTCCAGCTGTGACCCAGGCCACCCTGGAGCCAGAGTTAGTCTAGGCCTGGTATAGAGGAACAAGGATCCCCAAACCAGCCCCTTTCCACCCCAGGGCTCCCCAAAATGATGAGTTCCGATCAAACTGGCCACTGCTATCCTTAGCCAACCATACAGCCAGCCTGAACCCTACTTCCCAGACTGGTCTGGGGGGCTTCTGGGCCCACCTGCTTACCCACGCACGGGAAGCTTTTACCATTAGGGACCTCTTTTCTATATTCCCAGTACTGCCTGGTACAGGTTTCATATTTCATAACACTGTTACATAAGAAATAATAAATAATGGTGATTAACGACCTCCTCCCCTTGCCTCTGGACTCTCCTGGGTCAGACCTCCCAGGGAAAGCATGGGCGCTGAAGAGAAGCTGGGGAGAGTACAAAGCATAGGGCGCCCCCTTCCACAGCCTTCTCAATCACTTCTGCAGGGCCTCTCCACAGACCGCTCTCTAGGGAATAAATGGAAGCTACCAGGAAAGACAAGAAGCCCTGATGGAAAGCGGGACCTCAGTGAGAAGTGGGACCCCCAAGAGGTCTTCTGATCTTGCCCCATCTTACCAGGACCACCAGGGAAGAAGGATGGTGCCCACTGAGCTGCCTACCCCACCCCTGAGGCCTCTGAGTACTTCAAGTGGGCGGAAGGCTAGGCTCCAGGGACCAGACTGGGTGCAGCCAGGCCTCTGGGGTGGTCTGCCAGGAAGATTTGTGGCTTTCTTAGTGAACCCTGGAACAGCAGAGAGGGAGCGAGGTAGGGAGGGCATGGCTGGGGCAGCCACTAGGTGCTGTGAGGAGGGACCACAGAAAGCGAGGGCGGGGCCTTTCCTGAGGGCCATGTTAGAGACTCTCAGGACAGTCCGCAGAAATGTGCTTGTCAGTCACCCGCTCCGCACTCCACTCTGGGCAGAGCCAGGGTTAGGGGTGGTGGGAGACACACTGCAAAAGTCATCAGGGCTTGTCTCCTGACTGCTCTGGGTGGGTACAGATTGGGTTTTGGATCTCTGTAGGCGCAGACCTTGTGGCCTTTGTCAGTAGAGAATCTCTCCCTTACATCTGACTTCCTATAGTTAATCCATCAGAGCCAGGCTCTCGCTGTGTTGTCCCCGCAGGCCTCCAGCTCTTGGCCTCCCTGCCTCAGCCTCCTGGGTGCTGTCCTTGCAGACAGACACGTGCTACCTACCAAGTTCTGACTCCTTAACATTCTTTTAAACTGCCTTTCCTGTCTTGTCTGAGGTGGTCTAGCACAAGTCCCGCCCCAGCATTAACCGGTTGCTTTCTTCTTCTGAAGTTCACTCCCCAGAACGGACATCATAAGTCTCTGCCTCCCGGGTACTTCTGACCTGTCAGCATCCACTCATAACGCCTGCCAGGTTATGAGAGGGGTCCTGCTGCCTGGGGCCAGGGCGGTGAGGACATCTCCTGCTAGACTTAACCAGCTCATTGAGGGAAGAGATGCTGAGGTCTGGAGACCAGGGACCAGGACACTGTGAGGTCACCCTTCTGCCATTCCCAAGCTGCTCATGGCTGCAGTCTTGTAACCTAACAAGAATGCTATTTCTCTCTGTCAAAGGGCAGGACACATTGCACATGCCTTCTCTCTCTCCTGGAGGGAGGACGGTATAGAGTAGACTAGCTGGCCTCCTCCCGTGGGCAGGGCTCAATGAAACAGATCAGTCCACATGTCCCACAGGCATGCAGCACCTCGTCTCCACAAATGAACGCCTTCCCTCGAGGCATATAAACACACACACACACACACACACACACACACACACACACACACACACATGCCTGGCTCTTGCTTACCTGCACTTACATGCTTACATGTACACATGTACACCCATTGCCCCACAGGCACCTTACTGTCATACACACTTCCAGACACACGTGTGGGACATGTCTCCGTGTGCATGCTCGTTCATATCATGTGTGCATGCTCATTCATATCATGTGTGTATCCCAACACAGGGGCACACCACACATGCACGCACCCAGACATACACATAGGGAGAGAAACAGCCGTGGTAAGCCCTTAGCTGCTGCAGCTTCTGGCTTCAACGTTTTGGTGCAGCAGGGGTTGTTCAAAACCCCCTGGGCTACCGTGGTTAAGGTGAGAGAGATACCTGGGGACTCTGAAGAGGGGTTTCCACAGCCTTTTGGAGTCATCGGTTTCCCTAGACCAGGAGACCACAGGTCTTGTGGCAGAGAGAGTTTTAATAGGTGACACATGGTAACAGCTGTTCCAAGAGGAGGGAGGGCCAGTGGCACACACCACGGACAGAGGCCAAGCTCAGTGGAGACTTGATTGGGATGGTGGGTTCCACAGGGTGACCAAGCTGAAGAACATCAAAGGACTTTTTGCAATGGGAGCCTGGGGCGTTCTGGAGCAATAGAGTCAGGATCCAAGCGGCTCTTTGGGAGGTTTCGGTCACATGGAGCCTGCCCTATGCCTTAGTCCAAGGGATCCCAGATTAGGCAGCAGGGAGAAGGAGGCATGAGGGGAGACTAAGAGGCTGGGCTGGAGTAATGCATGGAAGGACAGCTTCCCTCTTGAGAATGGCCTCAGAGATGGAGCAGAGGTGTCTAGGCAAGAAGGGACAGGAAGGGTGACCCAAACTGAACCTGGCAGCTGCATGGCTGGGGATGGGGGGGGGCAACAATGTTACTCATTTGTGTATGCCCCATGAGCCAAGCACAGGTTGTCCTGAGGAGCTGAACACTGCGTCTGTGCCAGAACTGTGGAGTCCAGGCAGCTATGACAAAGTCCCCAGAGACAAATGAGAAAGAGGCTACAGACTGTGCCTGATACTACCCCAGGCCCCACTGGCCTGGCCACAGGGAAGGCCACGCTGTCTCCCTGAATGAAAGCCATCAGCAGGACACAGGATTGAGGGGTGTTCCAAGACCATGAAAACCCACTTGGATCTCAGAGGCAGCAGACATGTGTTTCCTCATCCAGACAGAGAACAGGTAGAGGTGCCCGGGTCAACCTGCCTCTGACCCTTTGACACCTCCTCCCTGGGAAACTTCCACCAGAGCCAGTCCACCCATCTCTGACCTCATCATCCCGCTGGAACTGAGCATCCCTGTGGTGGCCCCATCTCCAGCCCCCATTTCTTTGGAGCGGGAAACACAACATCCCAGCTGTCTGTCCCGAATCCACCTGGAGGCCGGCCAGCTTGGCTAGAATCCAACTTAGTTAGGCCAGACCCAGGAGACTTTGCCGGGAAGAGCAAGAACTGAAAGAAAGCAGTGGGCCAAACAGGGCCCCTTTCTGGGGCCTGGTCTATGAGATTGCTCCTGGCACACCCATGGGCTTACCCATCACTACACAGTTGTGAGCTCCTGGCACTCTTTCTGGGATATGCTAAAGAGATGCATGCTACCATGACAGCTGGTGGCTGACTTCATCCCGATTGCAAAAAGGCTTTGGAGGCCTGGCTTGGAGCCCTATGAGGGACAGGAGGGACTCTGGTTAGGAACCCGGAGAATGAATGGTTGTGCCGACTAGAGATGCAGAGTGCCCCAACTCTAAGAGAGCAACTCTTCCTTCCTCTTGCTCTCCAGAGAAGTCAACAGCTTGCCTCAGCAACAGCTGCTGTTACAGCCCTGGGGCTGCTCAGCCTGATGGCGGAAGGCAAGGAGAGGCCCAGGGCTGCCTCATTCTCTGTAGGCAGACCCCCACTTCAGCCACCAACCCTAAAAAAAGTGATTGTCTCTTTTACAGTCAGCTTCTCCTTCATCCCTTTCAGCTCACAGCCGGGAGATGCTATCCTCCTTTCTGTGGTAGCCGGGTTTCCCCAACAAGAAATATCTACAGAAAGTCCACTCACAAGGAACTTGTCACATTTCATACACATGTCCTCTTGGTCCCTAGGGGAGCCTGAAACACACACCAAATGAAATTAGAGTGGGAGTGGCAAAGAGCCAGGTAGAGACACAGATCTTAGGGATCATCCCTGAGGATGTCTGGCCACCCAGAAAAGGATGTGAGACAGAAGCCCACGGCCAGGGACTTCTGCTGGACCGCACAGGCAGCTTGGGGGTCTCACATGGAAAATGGGAGGCTAGAGCTGAGTCTACAGAGAACACTGGGCCTTTCTTTTGCCCACTGAGCTTTGAAAGGGTCACCTGGTGAGGCAGGAGCAGTTAAGAATGTGAGCTTGGGACTGCCTGACTTAGAGCAAGTGCTTTCTTTCGCCTATCTATGCCTTTTCTCATCTAGTAAATGAGCTGTTATTGTACCTACTAATCTCGCTCATCCCCCAATGTCTGTGTGTATATGTGCACGGGTGGAGGGACACATAACATACGTGCATGTGATATAGCTTCGTGAATGAATGCCAAGCATCGTGTGTATGCCCAAGGACGCCAGAAGACATCAGATCTCCCTTGGAGCTGGAGTTCCAAGCAGTCGTGAGCTTCCCAGCATGGGTGCAAGGAACTAAACTCGGGTCCTCTGGAAGAGCAATGAATGTTCCTAACTGCTGACGTACCTCTTCAACCACCCCATCTTATTTTTTGAGATGAGGTCTTCCATTGAATCCGGAGCGCACCAGTTCAGCGAGACTGACCGGCCAGCAAACCCAGGCATCGGCCTGTCTTCTCTGGGGCTGGGATTGCAGGCAGGCACTGCCATGCCCTGATTGTTCACTTGAGCTCAGAGGCTCCAACTCAGGCCTTCTAGTCTTTATTACGAGCACTTTAGTGATGGAACCAGCTGCTCAGCTCTGATCTACTGTGTAAAGGGCTGGCCAGCAGAGGCCCTAGCATCTTTAGGTTGCCACCTCCAGGTTGACATTTTCTCTGAGCTATTATTTTCTTGTTTGCCAGAGAGAGAAAACAATACACAGAGTTCCAGTGGTCAGGTTAGACAATGGGAGATCCATGAGGTAGGATATGGTCGATTTCAGGCCTGCCCACTCTCTGAGCCTCTCCAAGGCTCTGTTGCCCCGGAACTGGGGACCCGACTCACCCTGCTCACTCAGCTGAGCAACAGGTGGCCGGGTCGGTGGGGCACAGGTGCAGCTTTGCAGGAGATGGGGGAAGGGTGTGACCCCCCTCCTGTTTCCTCCGATGCTGCTTCCCCCAGCTGTGTGGCGGGGAGGAGGGGACAGGGTGCAAACACAGCCACGTGCAGTTAGAGGGCTGAGTAAGCGCCTCACTTCCTCTTGCCCCGCCTCCCCCTCCCGTAACTGTGGCCAGTGGGTGATTCACAAAGCTTCTTGGGGCAGGCCTCTGAAAAGCGGAGGGCCACTTCCCTGAATTGTCCTGTCTGCTTGCCCCCCCGCCCCCCCCCCGCACACCTGCTGGCCTGCTTGCCGGCCTGGGGAACCACAGGGTGCCCTGCTTGGGTGGCGGCAGGCCCCCAGACCTTGCCAAACCGGGGTGTGGGGTGTGGGGGGGTGGCCTTGGCTGGGTACTGATGCTGGAGCCTGGACTCTGCACGAGGCTCAGTCTGAGTTTTGGCTCTCGCTCACTGTGCTTCAGCCAGGCTACTAGCAACACTAGGCAACACTAACGTCTAACATCCTCTATCTGGCAGACTCTGTACCAAGGCTGGGCGTGGCTCTCTTCCCTGGCAGCGTCTCTCGCTCTCTTGGTGGGCTTGCAGTGGACACGTAGCCAGGAGCGATGAAATGGCTAGTGATCACACAGAGAAATGTCAGCCTGATGAGTCGAGGGCCAGCCGCAGAGAGTAGGTGGGCCAGCGCCAGCTCTGAGGTAAAGCTTTCGTGCATCTGCTGGGTAAAGATACAAGAGTACCAGGACCTGGCAGTGTGGAAAGTTCCAGAAAGGTAAACTGAGCCCTTTTTTTCCACAACAGCACTGGAACAGAAGGGTCTTAGAACAGAAAGGTCTTAGGGCCTCTGCATGTGTAGGGTAAACACTCTACCACCTGAACTATATCCCTATCCCCCCCCTTTTCCAAAACTTTAATACTTTTTACTCAAAAAGTCCACTTTTAAGAATTTAAGGGGGAGCTCTGTTGGCACGATGTATACCTAATAATGTCTGCACAAGACTTATGCTGAGTTCAAGCATAAAACTGAGTGTGGTACTATATGCTTGTAATTACATCACTCAGGATACAGAAGCAGTAGGATCAGAGGTTCGAAGCCAGCCTGGGTTACATGAGACCCTGTCCTGAAAAGAAAATAAACAAACAGAATTTAAGGGACACAGGCCGCACACAGTATTGACAAGAAAAGAGAGAATGATGGATGAAACCTGAATGTCCAGCTGTGGGAAAGACTTGGACAGGTCCATTTTCATCACAGTACACATCCTTCCTGAGTATGAAGGCACGAAAATAAAATAGTGACACGTGCCGACGTTAGTGTGTACAAGAACTGCCCAAGAATCTTAGTAAAGTTCAGATTCTGATTCAACAGGCCTGTGAGGTGTTTATGTGTGTGTGTGTTATATTTATATGTGCATATCAGTTTGTGTGTGTATCTGTGTGTGTTATATGTATGTGAGTGTGTATATCAGTATGTGTGTATATGTGTGTTATATGTATATATTAGTTTGTGTGTGTGTATCTCTGTGTGTTATATGTATGTGTGTATATCAGTTTGTGTGTGTGTATCTCTGTGTGTTATATGTATGTGTGTATATCAGTTTGTGTGTATACATGTATGTTATATATGTGTAAATGTGTATATCAGTTTGTGTGTGTATATGTGTGCTTTATGTATGTGAGTGTGTATATCAGTGTGTGTGTGTTAAATATGTGTGAGTATGTATATCAGTATGTGTGTGTATCTGTGTGTGTTATATGTATGTGTGTATATCAGTTTGTGTGTGTGTGTATCTGTGTGTTATATATGTGTGAGTGTGTATATCAGTATGTGTGTGCTATCTGTGTGTGTGTGAGGTGAGGAGAGACCACAGGAGGACTTTGAGTGGCTTGCTTTATCCCCATGGTTAGGGCTTCTCACAAACCTGGAACTAGGCTGCTAGCTGGAAAGTCCTCCTGTTCTGGCCCTCACAGTGAGGTAGTTACAGGCCCGTGTGTGGCCTGATTTTTTTTTTTAAAAAGGTTTTTAGGGAGGGGGGAGGATATAGGGAACTAGCTGGATAACACTTGAAATGTAAATGAAGAAAATATCTAATAAAAGTAGTAAAAAAAAAAAAAAGGTTTTTAACTTAACAATTTATTTATTTTCAATTTTATGTGTATGAGCGCTTGCCTGCATTATGTATATACATTGTGTGTAAAGTCCGACCAGAGGAGGGAGTCAGATCTCTTGGAACTGGAGTGCTAAACGGTTGTGAGCCACCATGTGGATGCTGCAAACAGAGCCTAGGTCCTCTGCAAGAGTGGCAAGTGCTCCTAACCACTGAGCCACCCCTCCAACCATTCTCTGATCCGCCTTCACTTCTAACAGGAAGAGACAGTCCAAGACTGTGCCGTTGGTTTGCTTGTACTTATTTATGTTATATGTGTGAGTGTTGTGTAGAACATGTGTGCCTGGTACCCACAGAGACCAGAAGAGGGTGTCAGATCCTCTGGAACTGGAGGTACAAACAGTTGTGAGCCACCATGTGGGCACTGGGAACTGAACCTGGGTCTTCTGCAAGAGTGGCAACTGCCCTTGACCACTGAGCCATCCCTCAGCTCCATTTTGGCGAGCCATCCCTCAGCTCCATTTTGGTGTTTTCTTTTTCTTTTTTCTTTTCTTTCCTCTTCTTCCACCACTATCTTCTCCTCTTCCTCCTCCTTTCTGTGTGAGTTAATGCTCGTGAGTTTATTGTCTTCATAACACAGTCACTCCGAACTGATGGCCTGGCTGAGTCTCTGCCTCTTTTCTACCAGCATGCTCTTTAGTCTGAGGTTGGGCTCCGCCCACTCAAGCTTTAGCAAACCTCTGTCGGTTTAAACTTCTTGCAGAAAACAGACTTGGGCTGGCCACCACGCCGACTCTGTTCCCTGTCAGAGGGCCACTTTCCTTGGTGGACAGAGAATTCTTGCTTTTTCTGTACCTCATCACTTTGTGGGGCTGGCACATACTATGTTTCTTGCTGAAAGGTGTATATTTGTGAGAGCTGTATCAGCACAGAAAGATGCTCACCTCTTTGAGGCATAGTCTTAAGGAACCACGGTGTGGCTATGTAGCTAGAGATGACTTTGTGCTTGGAGCCTCCTGCCTCTGCTTCCCAAGCACTGGGATCCAGGTACACAGCATCCCAGCCAGGTTTATGCAGAGCTAAGCATGGGACCCAGGGCTTCATGCATGCTAGCTAAGTGCTCTCCCCTTGAGCCCCCACAAGTGTGTTTAAATGAGAAAAATATGTTGCAAAGCAATATGTTTCCATTTTATAAGGAAAATATATGTAAACAATGTTCTCTTGCATATATATGTGTGTGTGTGTGTGTGTGTGTGTGTGTGTGTGCGCGCATACATACACATACACACACGCACAGACATGCACACGCCCGTGCACACACTCACACGCACACACACACACTTTTTTCTATAGCCCTGGCTCTCCTAAAACTCCCTTTATAGACCAGGATGGCCTTGAACTCACAGAGATCCGCCTGCCTCTGCCTCCTGAGTGCCTGGTGCCCTTGGAAGCCAGAAGAGGGCACTAGATCCCCTAGAACTGGATGGTTGTGAAACACTATGTGATTATTGGGAACTGAGCCCAGTCCTCTGCCAGATCAACGATACTCACCTTTGAGGGAGCTCTCCAGCCACCTATAAGATAACAGTAGGGATTTACTGGGTGATAAGATTGTGATTTTAAAACTTTTATTCTTTTTTTTTTTTTCTTTTTTTTTTTTTTTAAGTTTTTGAGACAGGGTTTCTCTGTATAGCCCTTGGCTGTCCTGGAACTCACTTTGTAGACCAGGCTGGCCTCGAACTCAGAAATCCGCCTGCCTCTGCCTCCAGAGTGCTGGGATTAAAGGCGTGCGCCACCACGCCCGGCAAAACTTTTATTCTTTATGCTAACTTGTACTTTCTATAATAAATATATATTAATTATTATTTTGGGGTATTGTGGTTTTTCTTGTTGTTTGGTTGGTTTTTTTTTTTTAAAGATTTATTTTATTTATTATATGTGAGTACACTGTAGCTGTCTTCAGACACTCCAGAAGAGGGAGCCAGATCTTGTTACGGATGGCTGTGAGCCACCATGTGGTTGCTGGGATTTGAACTCATCACCTTCGGAAGAGCAGTTGGGAGCTCTTACCCACTGAGCCGTCTCACCAGCCCCCTTGGTTGGTTTTTCAAGACAGGGTTTTTAAAAGAGGTCTGTGTAGCCCTGGCTGTCTTTGAACTGGCTCTGTAGACCAGAATGGCTGGGAACTCACAGAGATCTACCTGCCTCAGCCTCCCAAGTTCTGGGATCAAAGGTGTGCATGGTCACTGCCAGCTATATTAATTATTTAATTAAGACGAGGTTTATATTATACTACGGGGCCACAGGCCCATACAAATGTTTATGCCATATGTCCTTGGTCTTCAGAACTATGAGCCAAAGTCTACTTCTTCCCTTTGTGAATCATCCAATCTTGTGTTTTCTGTCGAAAGTGGAATTAAATGAGGCAGGAGCAGAGGATCAGTTTAGCTGTGCTCACAGACTTCCATAACACCGAGTCACACATGAAAAGCTGACTCCTGTTCAATCCTCTTCTGAGCCTTCTAATGGGCTAGCCTCTAACACCTCACTAAGTCTTCTAATGGGCTAGCCTCTAACACCTCACTAAGTCTTCTAATGGGTTAGCCTCTAGCACCTCACTAAGTCTTCTAATGGGCTAGCCTCTAATACCTCACTAAGTCTTCTAATGGGCTAGCTTCAAACACCTCACTAAGTCTTCTAATGGGCTAGCCTCTAATACCTCACTAAGTCTTCTAATGGGCTAGCCTCTAACACCTTACTAAGTCTTCTAATGGGTTAGCCTCTAGCACCTCACTAAGTCTTGCCAAGCTTCTTGCACAAAAAGAAAACAGGCTTCAGGCTGGTTGTCTTCACAGGACAGCTAGTCATAATTTAATTGATTTGTACAAATAGCCTTCTACTTAAGGTAAAGATACAATGTCATTAAAAAAAAATATTCTCAAGGGCAGGAGAGACAATGGCTCAGCAGTTAAGAGTGTCAATTGTTCTTCCTGAGGTCTTGAGTTCAATTCCCAGCAACCACTTGGTGGCTCGCAACCATCTGTAATGGGAACTGATGCCCTCTTCTGGTGTGTCTGAAGACGTAGACAGTGTATTCATATACAAAAAAGTAAATCTTTTTTTTAAAAACTTGAAAAAAAATTTCACCATGGAAAGGCTAAAAAACAAATTAAACCTTTATGGTGGGGTCTACTATGATCTCAGCACTCAAGAGGACTGTGAGCTCAAGCTTAGCCTGGGGAACATAGCAAGTTCCAGGTTATCCTGAACAGAGGGAGACCTTTTCTTTAAAAAGAAAACAAGAAAAGAAAGACAGAGGATGAGGAGACAGCTGATTGGGCAAGAGTGCTTGCTGTGCCAACATGAGGACCTGAGTTCAAATCCCCAGTGCTCACAAAAAAGCTAGCATGTCTGTGAATACTTGTGGCCCCAACATTGGGATGGAGACACGTGGATCCTGGGAGCTCATTGGCCAACTAGCCTAGGAAGGGTGTGTTTGAGATCCATGAAAAGACCTTGTCTAAAAAAAAAAAAAAAAAAAAAAAAAAAAAAAAAAAAGGTGAGACAGCTCAGCAGGTAAAATCCTGGTGACCTGAGCTATATCCTCAGATCCAGAAATAAAACCCATGAGAGAAACCGGGCATGGTGGCGCACGCCTTTAATCCCAGCACTTGGGAGGCAGAGACAGGCAGATTTCTGAGTTCGAGGCCAGTCTGGTCTACAAAGTGAGTTCCAGGACAGCCAGGGCTATACAGAGAAACCTTGTCTCGAAAAAACAAAAACAAAAACAAACAAACAAACAAACCAAAACAAAACAAAAACCATGAGAGAAGGTAAGAACTGACACTCAGAAAGTTGGCCTCTGACCTGCCACACATCTGTATGGCATGTGTATATAAAATCATAACACACACACACACACACACACACACACACACACGATTGTGATGATGATAGTGGTGGTGAATAAGATATAGAGTCATAGTGGAAGATACTAGATATCTTTTTCTAGCCTTAGAATATATGCACATGGCTGTCAGCACTCATACATGCACACACATGAAAGAAAGGAAGAAGGAAAGAGAGAAAGAAAGAAAGAAAGAAAGAAAGAAAGAAAGAAAGAAAGAAAGGAAGGAAGGAAGGAAGGAAGGAAGGAAGGAAGAAAGAAAGAAAGAAAGAAAGAAAGAAAGAAAGAAAGAAAGAAAGAAAGAAAGAAAGAAGATGGATGAAGGGAGAGGAAGAGAGGGATGGAGGATGAAGAAGTAGTAAATATGGAAAGGGCCAGGTTCTCTCATTCTGTCTAGGGCTTGGGACCTCCTAGAAGAAGCCACCAGCTGGGACCTTAGACATCACCATCTTTGGCCCTGGGGGTCCCAGGGATGTCTAGATTAGAACCCTAGTCTTTGGAGTCATCTGATAGGGACTCTAGCTCTAACTATTACTGACTGGGTAACTCAAGGCAAGTTGCTTATTTTGTATGTGACGTATTTTTCTTGTGGCTAAAACAGAGCTGATGTCAACCTCTAGGGCCTCCTGTGAGGCTCGAATGAGATCACACGTACACACTCAGACACACACAGGACCTGCCACGTAGCATGCAGTGAACGTGTGGATTCCAGGGAATTCCTCAGGTTCCTGAAGAGATGAGGAAGTGACTGGAATGTGAGGTGTCATCTGCAGGGTGCGAGTCATCATTTGGGGGAAACACTCTCTGAGACATTCTTTACGTGAGATCGAGGCTGAATGGTAGAGGAGTATCCCAGATGTCCACTTCCAAACCAACGTGGTCTCCCAGCCATTCCTCATGACACCAGAAAGAGTTCCAGAGCCGTCCCCAGGGGCCTCCTGGGCTGCAGACTCCAGGCCCCACTCTTTGAGATGAAGGAAGTTGAAGGCAGAAAGGATCTTAGAAGGAGCAGCCAAGTGTTCCTTGATTCAGAAGAATCTGGGGCCTAAGGAGCCAGCTGGAGGTCCACCGTCTGTCTGCTGAAGGCTAGACTTTCTGGCCCCTCTACCCCTGGGAATCCAAGCATAAGGAACTAATCTGGCTCTCCTTTGCACCTAGTGCCTACACTAGCTGCCTTCTTTTGCTCTCTGGGTAGAGATGAGGGCTGGGGAGGGAGGGATGCATCTGGGAGGGCTGTGGGCCCCCGATATCTGTATCCTTAACAGTGGCCTCTCCGTTCCCGCTTCCAGCTGGGAGGGGATGGGACAGCCCCATTCCTCCCAGGAGACAGCCATATGACTCATTCCCCAGGATAAGCCAAAGGCAAATCCAGCCTTTTTCCTGTAAAACTCATATAGAACAAAGGAGTTCATCAGCCCACCTTGGGGAAGCAAACGTGAAACAGAATGTTTTCATAGAAAATTACAACATAATATCAGCTTTAACAGCATTGAAGTTTATTGCCCTTTTTATATAAATTAACTCTGGACAGAAGTTGAGTAGGGAAAGTATAAAAACTTCATATTTGGGGGTAATTCAATTTTGTCTGCAGTTCATGGTCCAAGATGGCTCCAGTAGCTCCTACCAGCATGCTCAAGTGTCAGGCAAAACTTGGCAGAAACATTAAGGATACTTTCAAGAAGTTAAAATCTAACCCTGTCACATCCCCTCTAAGGGGACCTAGCAAGAAGGGAGCAGCTAGGACGAGGCCACAGCCAGATCAAAAAGACAGCTGAGCTATGAAGTCCTTTACCCAAGAGACATTGGGACTAAGCCTATGTTTAGGCTAAGCTCTCTGCTCCCAGACATTTCTTTGAATGGTACGTGTGGTCACATCACGCTACTCCTCTGCTCGAGAACCAGGGAATCTCAGCAAGGTCTTCACCTTCCTCAGAACACGGTCTCTTCCAGCCTCACATCCATGCACAGCTTGCCCTCCCTGACTTCCCTGCATACTCTCTAGCTCCTGCACAGATGACCACATACCTTAAACAGCCCACACCTTGTCAACCCACCCTTCTTGACCAATCCACCCTTCTACTCCTGGTTCATCCTGTAGAATGCTAACAACACATTATCTTCACCATAGTAAAACCTGTTTCCACCTATTTTGTCTGCTCTGTGGAGCTTCTCTATCTTCTGGAACTTTCTAGAACATTCTGGAACATTCTATCCTTCTTTCTTTCCTTTCCCTTCCTCCCTCCCTCCCTTCCTTCCTCTCTCTCTCTCGCCCTCCCTTCTCTCTCCCTCTTTCTTTCAACCTGGGTTCATATAAACCAAGCTGGCCTCAAATTTGCAATGTAGCTAAGGAAGACCTTGAACTTGATCCCTTGCCTCTACCTTCTGAGTCCTGGGACTACAAACATGCACTACACCTGTTTTATGTATTGATAACATGTACTCTTGCAAGTGAGCCACACCCCAATTCTAGAACATTCTTTTACATCACCAAGTTGCTTCAGGGTCAGGTATTTGGAAGGTGCGGGGCTGGTCACTGCCAGAACCAGGGATCTGCATCAGAAGCCATGGAGAATTGGTATCTTTGAAGGCAAGTAAGTCTCTCCCTCTGAACTGGAAGACCCTTGGTCACCATTATTACGTGGGCATCCCCATCTGTCAGGGACTGCGTGGAGGGTGTTATCTCCCAGGAGATCCAGCCCACCCATATGGCAGCGTAGATCATCCAGAAGAATAGGCACAGGCTCAAAGCAAGATCAAGGGGCCTTCTGAACTCCCCCTCTTCTTTAAAGGACAGACAACTGGCCAGGGCTGATAATCCAAGGAGTGGTGTTCCATTTGGGCACTGAGGCTGGTCAATGACTTGCCTAAATCTGCCTGACGTCCAGGCCTCTTGACATCAGCAAACACTATGGTTTTTGCCTCAGACTCAGAGTCAGGTGTTTCACTCTGCTCCCTCAGGGGCAGCCACTCACACTGGCCTTTGGCCAAGTGCTCTTGAGACAAGAGCCTGCTCTCCCTTCCCTGTGGATGAATTGCTCATGGGGATTCTGGTTTTCACCCCACAGAGGTATTTTGCTACCTGAAGACATGTCTGGAATGGCTAGACCTCCTTCCTGGAGAAGGCTAGGGCCCTGGCCCTTGATCCCGTAGCCTCTCAGAGACTCTTAACAGCACAGGGAGTCATCTTCCCTGGGGGAAAGGTAATCAGAAGTACTAAGCTGGGGAGATTTGGGTTACTTCATTTCCCCCATCTCTGTGTGTGCATGCAGAGGTCAGAGAGCAACTTGTAGGAGTTGGCTCTCTCCTTCTACCATGTGTGTCTGAGGACCAAATTCAGGTGGTCAAGTTTGGCAGCCCAAACATCTCGAAGCCCAACATTTTATTGATTGATTGATTGATTGATTGATTACGTGTGTGTGTGTGTGTGTGTGTGTGTGTGTGTGTGTGTGTGTATGTTTGGAGATCAGAGGATAACTTACAAAAGTCAACTGTCTCCTGCTACAGTGTAAATCATTTGGATCAAACTCAGTTTATCAGGCTTATTAGCAAGCACCTATACCCAATGAACCCTCTTGCCAGCCCTCAAATTCTTTCTCTCTTTCTCTTTCTCTTTCTCTTTCTCTTTCTCTTTCTCTTTCTCTTTCTCTTTCTCTTTCTCTTTCTCTTTCTCTTTCTCTTTCTCTTTCTCTTTCTCTTTCTTCCTTCCTTCCTTCCTTCCTTCCTTCCTTCCTCTCTTCCTCTCTTTCTCTCTCTCTCTCTCTCTCTCTCTCTCTCTCTCTCTCTCTCTCTTTCTTTCTAGAAGCTCATTCTGTAGTTTAGAGTGGCCTCAAACTCACAATTCTCCTGCTTCGGTCTCCCAAGTGCTGGGGTCCCAGGTATGTGTCACCATATCTGTCCAAGATGGAATCCTTAATTGACTCTATAAGCCAGGGCTGCACCTGCCTTCTTACCTGCTCGTCAAAGAGAAGAGATCTAGGTTCCCCTTATTTACCCCACTCTTCCTCAATTCCTTGCTCTGTAGAGAGAGATACCCTCCACCCTTGGCGGTGAAGGACTAGTACAGAAGCCTGAAGTCTGTGGGGATAGCCATGCCAGCTCAGCACCCGCAAGGGGCTGTGAGACCTTGGCGGGAAGAGGCCTCCGCCCTCCTATAGCAACAGTCACGACAGCTGAAGTCACTAAGCTGTGCCAGCTCAGTGATCAGCTTCTGCTTTCCTAGTTAAGCCACACTGCCAGTTTCTGAGAAGAGGGGGAGAAAGAGAGAGAAAGAGAGAGAGAGAGAGAACTGGAGATCGAGAGAGACAGAGACAGAAAGTGAGTGAGACAGAGAGAGAGAGAGAAAGTAATAGATAGAGCAGGAGAGAAGAAAAGAGCAAGAGAACATGAGAACAAGAAAGTGAATGAGTGAGAGACAGAGAAAGAGAAAGAGAGAGAGAGAGACAGAGAGAGAGACAGAGAGAGAGACAGAAAGAGATGAAAAGACTTGTCCAAGTTTATACATCTCAGAAAGAATAGACTCTTCATCCTTACCTAAAACTGACACCTTGCCCCTTGGCTGGACCTTGTCCTTCCCCCTCCCCCCTCCTGCTTGTTGGCTGTGGTGCCTGTGTGACCTACTTCACTTCTCTAAACCTCCCTTTTCTTTTCTGAGATGTACAGACAATAATTCTTCCCTGGAAGGTGGGAGAAGGTCTCCACATACTGCTCGTGTAAAACCCAGCGAGTGGTGGAGGGGAGCCATCTCCAGCCAGCATCCTTCGGGCCTCCCAGCAGGGGAGCGGGGAGAGGAGAAAGGGGTGACCTGCTGTCCCCATCAGAAGACTGAGTTACAGAGCCATCCAGCTGTCATCCACAGGCGGGACAGCATCGGGTTCTCCTTAGGCTCCGTTCCACATCACAGCTGATTAGTTACAGAGACCTTGCCCTCCTCATGTATCTCTGACAACACGGAGAAAGGAGTGATTGTTCCTCTGGGGGAAGGTCTCTGGGCCCCTCTCTCCTGCGTCGCTGAGAGCCTACTCGGGGATGAGAGAGGGCGGAAGAAAAAGGGAAAGAGGGCAGACTCAGGAAATGAGCATGCGGTGGGTCCCGGGCAGGTGGACAGATCAGCTGTGGGTCCACAGCAGACAGACCGGGGTCCCAGGCTCAAAAAAAAAAAAAAAAAAAAAAAACCGCCAGAACGGAGTTAGCAGGAAAGGAATAGTTCTGAGCGTCTGCTCCAGACCCTGTTTCCTCGACAGCAGCTTCAAGCCCTGGAGGGGCCCCTTCTCTCCCCCCACCCCCTGCCCCACTGCTGGATAGATATAACTCAGCAGGTGTCTGGCCTCTGGGTCTCACCAAAGCTTTCCACATCTCTGGCTGGGATCCAAACGCCTTCCTTCAAAGCAACCAGGGTGGGCTAGCCTGCCAGATCTCTAACTTTCAGTAAAGCTGACTGTCTCGGGGGAGCCTAGAATAGTCTAGAAGGAGGCTGCATCCAGAGGCTATCTGGACACACGATCCTGGCAGTCACCTCCAGAGCCTCCTCATGGCCTGGCTGGCTGGTCCTTAACTTTACTAGCCCTCTCCTAAAGCACAGAGCCAACCGTGTACACAGTCCTCCTTTGTCACGGCTCTTAGCACAGCTGAGACCAGCTGGCATTTCCACAAAGGACTTTACTAAACACCAAGGAAGAACAAAAGGAAAATAATTACAGAAAACACGAAAAACCCAGCCCCAGCTGCCAAGTTCCCAAAATACAGGGTACCATTCCTTTGGTGACAGCACATCGCCCAAGAGGCTTGGGACAAGGCCTTGGGCACTTCGCCTGGTTCTCCTTGTTCCCAGCCCTGTGGTGGGTGCCATCTTACTTCCCACCCTGGGAACCCTTTGGTCACCCATGGGTTCATCTCTGCCCCATTCCCATTCAGCTCCACCTCAAACCTCCCACTATGCTTTGGGCTCTGGCTGAAGTCAGGAACTTTGTCCTCTAGAGGCTAGCAAGTCTGTGGTGACCAACATGGGGCATGATTGTACAGTAATGGGAGATGACTCTCCCACACTTGCCCATGCTCCAGAGACAACTACCCACAGTGAGACATTCTGAGTGTAGAAGCTGATCCCTTGGCAGACTCGGGACATCTTCCCTGTGGGAAGAGGAGGGGCTGGTTTATATTGATTAAGCCTTTACTATATGCTCGACTCCTGGGCAGGGAGCTGGAGACAGACACAGAAGAGACAGTATTTGCTCTTACACATATTACGGTCTTTGAGGCAAGCGGATCTGTAACATGGCAGTAGTGTTGGGTATCACTATGGAGGGGCAGCCCAGATGCTGTGGTAACCTGAATGAGGGAAGCTATACAATAGTGTTTGGGGTAGGCCTCAGGAAAAGGACTCTGGGTTAGAGTTTGGGGGGTCAAGAGCAGGAAGAAACGGTGCCTTCTCAGGGATGCCATGTCACCTCTGAGGAAAGTGTCACCTACAAAGGAAGTTATAAATGGCACTTGGGATAAGCCTCAGGGAAAGCTCTGGGCTGGGGGGCCCAAGAACAGAAGGACAAGGTGATTTTCCAGGGCTGTCATGACACATTGACAGAGGCAGTAGCTGAACTGTCACTAGAGGGAAAGAGAGGTTGCAGTAGAGGAGAGGTTCATGGAGTTGTGACATTAGGAAGGCTAGGAACAAGTCAGAGGGGTGCTTGTTGGAGACAGCGCCTCACTGTGTAGCCCAGATGGCTTCAACTTGCCATTCTCCTGCCTCAGTGTACCTAGGGTTGGAATGAAAAGCCAACACTACCAACTCTAGCTGAATCAGAAAGCTTTGTGTCAAAGAGGAGGTGGGGCTAGGACAGGCATTTGGGAAGAAGACTATGATGAGAACTCTTATGATGGAGGAGCTAGGACCTGCTCTGTAGCCAAGAAGTTTATACTGCCTCACCCCAAATGCTAACACCCATTTGTCCAGCACCCTGGGAAGATTGGCTCCTCAGACTAGGGCCTTCCCCCTCCCACACGCTAACTGTCGACAGAACCACCAGGACAAGGGAAAGGGTGGGAGTAATTAAAACCTACATCATGGGATTGTGGGCAGAATTCAATGAGTTAAGGTGTTGAAAGCACCAGGCTGCTGCTTGGCATATTATTGGTATTCAATAAATACCATTTCTCCTTTAAAACAACATCAAACATATTGATAAGCAGCTAAGGGCTGAACTGGGACTATGGATGGAGCCACCCTTCCAGCAGGCGAAGCTACTCAAAGGATCTCAGTGACAATGGATGGCAGGATTGTGTGGAGAGCTGATGGAATGGATTGTGCTAGAATGATTGTGTGTGTGTGCATGTGCTTTAGTGTGCACAAATTCCTGTATCCACTGGGTCTTCCCAAGGATAGAGGATAGAGTCCTTATATTGCTTTTGTCTTGTTCTGTGCTCTGAAAGATTCTAGTCTATAACTGTTGTATTTCTAGTTTTCTAATACGAACCCAAAATTCAATTAGAGACAGTGCCCAAGAACTACCGTTAGCCCCCCCCTCTGTGTGTGTGTCTGTCTGTCTGTCTCTGTCTCTGTCTCTGTCTCTGACACACACACACACACACACACACACACACATACACACACACACACACACACACACACACACACACACACACACACACAGTGCCTTTATAGTTTCCATGACCCTACTGAGTTGTTTCCTTCTTTGCAGATGGCAAGATGGACTCAGAAAAATGAAAGCTTAAAGTTAGTTGCATGCCTGTGCAGAAGCAGGGCCTCAGTACGCAGGAACAGAGATGTCAGTTCACCTGAGCCGAAGGAGATGCGCTATCCTCATGCCATGGAGGATTTGGCGTCTTCCTGGTTTCTGCTACCTTAACTGCTTTAGCAAATTCATTCCATGAACCAAAACACATGGGTCTGAAGTTTAGGGACAAGAGACTGAGAGGCGCTTGTAGGAAGCCCAGATGTTACCCAAGGGGTTAAGTTCATGCAGAAGAGGAGTGCGTGAGTATCTGCAGCCATCTGTGCAAATGGAAACGTGCAAATGGATCATCTGCGTTGGACCCCCACATTTGGAGCAGAGCCTACAGCATAGTAGGGCTAAAAGGAAGATGTCACGTGAAATAACGGAAACACAATGCATTCATCCATCTCCAGGTACAGTTACAGGCAAAAATGCCAAATCCATGCATGCTCAAGATAGTCAGTATACACAAGTGTATATTACATAGATAATTAAGAATACACACCTGGGCTGGTGATATGGACCAACGGATAGGAGTGCTTGTCCAAATCTGAGAACCTGAGTTTGATCTCGGGAACCTACATGGTAGGAGAGAGCCAACATCGGAAGGTAATGTCCTCTGACCACTCCCACCCACACGTGCACCATAGCAATACACAACGTAAAGTTAGTATTAAAAAATGTTTAAAGGGCACACACTTGTGCCCACATGCACAAATCCATCTGGGAATAGATGCACTTCAGTGCCCATGAGTACACAAGATGCTGTGATCCTGAGTGGATCCCGGATATCCACAGCATCCTCGGGTCTGTTCGCTCTCATCCACATGCACAGTGACCCCGCACCATGCTCTGGAGCCAGGGAGACAATCTGTCTACTGTACAATCCCCAGCATGTTGGAGCTCGTCAGAATGTTCTTTGCAACCCCCGCTTAGCTGGCCAGTGACTGGCCCCTGGCTCCTGGACCTGCAGGCTCAGAGCCTACCAGACAGAGAGGCAGCATCTCTGGCAGCCCCTTGTGGGTGGGCAGCAGGCCACAGACACAGAGGTCACTGGGGGTGAGAGCCAGGACTGCCCTAGCTTCCCTGCCTCTGAATGGAATGTGATCCAAGAGCCACCTCCCAGGCCCCATCTCCTCCCCCACAGCCACCCACCAACTTTTGACTCTGGACGCTGCCAGGTTTTTTGCGGCCAGCCCACAAGCTGGTCACAGAGGTTTGTTAGAATGATAGGTGATGAAGAACAACTCAGGAGCACAGGAGGTTACCACAAAAGTACAGACATGCATGGCTACGCACGTGCGCTCAAACACATACACACACACACACACACACACACACACACACACACACAATCACACAAGTACAAAGAGATACCCAAAGACCCAGATCTGTGATACACAGTGTAACTGGACACGTTCAGTGGGTGACATATAGACACAGCTTCATAGGTATACAACAAGTGCCCATGTAGACACACCACCTCTCCTCAGCATGTCCCCACTGCTCTAGAACACTTCCTCTTCTGCTTGGGCTCAGGAGGTGATGCCAGGTTAGTTCTTTCCCTGCCTCTAATAGGCTGGCCTGGCCTGACAGAAGGAAGTGGTGGTGGACCTAGGTCTAGCCAGGTGCCCCTGGGGTGTTTCCTGTGTGCCGCCCACAGCTGGGCTGCCCTGTGCCTTCCTACCAGGTCAGATTGTAGATGAAATAGAGGGACGGTTCTGGAGGCACGTAGCTTGTCTTGTCTCTGCCAGATCCCTGTCCACGCAGGCAGATGCCCGCGGGCACACATACACTTTCCTAGTGTGAATATGAACATTGTTCGGCATCTGCAGGTGGTTTCCTCTCATAGGATCGGGTTGTTAGACTATAAAATGGGGTTAGTAATCCTTTCACCCCTCCTCCTGGGGTTGTGTAGGGATGGCACTGGTCATGAAAGGCCACAGCAAGATGCCGCCTTCTTAGTACTGCAATCCCTGCAGAGGTCACTGAAGTGACCAGCCATCTCCAAGACAGATGTTGGACGTCGGCACCTGGAGGCTCCAGAAAAGCCAGGTGCAACCTTGGCTGTCGCTGCGGGCTGTCCCCGGGGCAAGCTAACGCCTAGCTCCGAGGGACCTGGAGATCTGCGCGGGCAGCGCCCCTTCAGCGCCCTGCGGGGTCAGGCGCACTCAGGTCTTACCGCCAACCGGCTCTCAGCGCTCCCGGGCTGCTCCTGGGGCCTCGGGATTCAAGTGGGCGGGCAGGCTGCAGCCCCGCCCCATGCACAGTCTTGAAAACCAGCGGCCGACTAGCTTCAGTTCGTAGGGAAGCTGCAGTCTGAGAAGGAAACCGCATCTTCAGACTTCTGCTCACCCACGAGAGGAGCTAGGGTCATAGGACGCCTAAGATCCTTTCACATCGCTCCGACTCGCCAGGACACTCCTCACCAGTTTCCTCTGCCACAGCCCTACCTGTGAACTTCGGATTTCTCCGGCTTCCAGTGGATGCTCAGGCAGACTGCAGAGACCTAGCCTAGGACAGCAGTAAGGGGAGACACTCCTCTCCTCTCCTCTCCTCTGGTATCAGCGTCTCCCCCAAGGGGGACGAGCATGGTGATTGTGCCTTGAAGGACCTTGGCTCTGGATGTCTGAGAAGATGCTGGCCATGAAACTGTTCACTTGCTTCTTGCAGGTCCTAGCTGGGTTGGCTGTGCATTCCCAGGTAAGGACCTGGCCTGGCTTCCTCTTGACCTTCTTCTCATCCTAGCTGTAGAAACAGGGGCTAGGGTCTTAAATTACAGACTCACTTTAGAGAGCAGCTTCTGCTAGGGTGCCCACATATTTCCCAGGGGCTGGGCTGGACCTCAGGGAGGAGACCTCTGGCTGGGCAGTCCCCAATTCCTGGGGGCTGTCTTAGTGGGGGCAGGGAAGCCACAGGGAATGAGGGAGGTTTCCTGTCTGGCCCCTGGAGCCCTAGTGGCTTTGCAAAAAGCATCCGTCCACTAATCCCAGTCAGTTCCCTGGCCCTGTGGTCAGGGTTGTGGCCCCATGACCAACCAGGCGCCCCCGGGACCTCTGACCTGGCCTAGTGGGGAAGGAGCTGACTAAAGAAGCTTGAGGTGCGGAGGTGAGGCCCTTCCCCCCACCATTGCTCCAATTGAGCAGGGGGCTCTTGGGTGGGCTTCAGATATGACAAAGGATCCTGCCGTGCCCTTTCCTCCTGGTGGGTGTCAGAAGGTCTGGAGTGCGGGGCCTGGGGAAGTGAGCAGGGCCCTTTTCCCAGGAGCTGGGTGAGTCTGGCTGGGAGCCAGATTGGGCAGCAAAATCCTGACAAAGCCAATGCATTCCCTTCTCCGCTGCACTGCCCACTGCCCTGGGAGCCCTCAGCCCCAGCCCAGGAGTGGGTGGGTTGTCCAGTCCCCTTGCCGAGCAGCCAGGCCATCCGACTGCTTGCTGCAGCATTAGCTCGAGGTGTAACGTTACTGGCAGGCAGCACCAGCTCATGGCGCCGCCTCTTCTCCAGCCCCTGAGCTCCCACCAGCTGATCACCCTCCCCCTGGGCTCTGGCACCCAGCCAAGGCGGGCTGTAGTAGGCCCAGCAGGGCTGGCCTGGGGGGCTGGGTAGAAGAGAGACCCCACAGGATTACAAGCACTTAGATACATAAGACGCCTCTTACCCTTTTCCAAGTGAAGAAACTGAGGCCAGAGAGTCAGGTGGTTTTTAGCAGAGGATGGGGGAGGAGCTCCGGGGTGAACTCAAAGAGCCGAGCCCCAAGAAGATGCCTGCTCTTCATAGCTCCACCTTTGTGTCCACCGCAGGGGGCCCTGTCTGCTGGGAGCAACTCAACAGAAGTGGAAGGTAAGCCAGCCAGGCCAGCTCTGCAAGCTGAGCCCCCTCTCTTCTTTCCTCATGAGCCACAGCCGAGGAGGAGAAGGGATCAGTGGGTCTGAAGGGTGGGTGCAGGCCAGTGGCAAGCTGGGGAGGGTCTGTAAGCTCTTGTGACCCAGCAGCCTAGAGAGGTGCAGTCGTGGGTTAGGGTCACCAAGCACACGGAAAGCAGGACGTGATAGCTAGGGTTCGTCCAGCTGGCTCAGGGCCCCTGCCCAGCATGCTGTAAGGGTGCAGATGGAGTCTTGGTGGACAGAATCTGTGTTGAGTGAGTGCCGGAGGCCAGACTGGAGTCTGGGAACTGGATATAGTAAGGAGCATTCAAGAGGCTTGGTCAGGACGAAGAGTCCTCCCTGCCATTCCAACCCTAATGGAGCTGTGCAGCGCTGACCAGGCATTTCCATTGATTACAAACAGGCGGGCTCTGTCACACCCTCCCTGGCCCTTTCACTCTCTGCCCTGGGTTGTGTCAAGACATAATCTTCAAAGGGCAGCAGGACCTTTACCAAAGGCAGGGAGCTCTTGCCAGGTCCTCTCTCCTTCTCCCTTCTTGCCTCTCAGAGATGTGGAGAATGGCCACATACCATTACTGAGGCGTCCAACAGCATGGGAGAAAGGATGTGCTTGTGGCAGTGTCCTCAAAGACACAGATAATAGCTGGATTGCTTTCTTAGCCTGGGAACACCCTCTGCCGGTCTGCCCCTTGTCTATTCCCCATCCCCCTGGGAGCAGCCCGTCCTCCTCTGCCTGCCCTCACATCTGAAGCCCAGACCACTGAACAGGTTAGAGAGGTAGCTGCCTCAACTTCAGGGACTTGCCCATTTTCTGAGCCCTCTGGAATAGGCACAGTGTTATGCTCCCTGGGATCTGAGGAGGTCGTATCTCCCACCCACCCCCACATCATATCTGTTATTGAGGATTTTTGTTTGTAGAGTGGACACAAACTTCCAAAGAGGTCTCAGCCTCTGTTTCCTCATCTTTGAAATGGGAGAGTTTAGCTAAGTACTTGATTTCAAAGATTCTTTTCCCAAGGTTGTGAGATTCTGAGTCCTTGGAGAAACATGAGTGTATATTATACTTGCCAAGATCCTGGTTGAGAAAGCTTGGAGGTATAGATTCAGAGTGTCGGCTGGCTCACCTGTAATCCTAACAAGTGAGTGGGCCTGTGTTGTGGCCAAGGAAGCAGCAGCGGTTAGCATCTGGCATTGTCATCCCCTCAGAGGCAGAGGCAGCATGGTATAGCCATGGGCACCATTTTTTTTTTTAAACCAGTGTTCTTCTCAGTTCCAGGGATGAGCATGTGAAGGAGGGAGGTCCCCGTGTGTCACCGATGATGTAAATGGGGTTGGGTGTTGGGGGAGGTGAACCCCAGAAACCAGTCAAAACTCTATGCACTCTTCAGTGTATCTGGCGGAGCTGGCATACTCAGCCCAGGGCCTCCCAGCTGCACAGGAGCTAAGGAGGCATGAGGAGTGTCCCTTGTGGGCAGGCTGGCTGGGTGCCTTGCCAGAAAGGAGGACACCAGCTAGGCTCCAGCTGGTAGCCAGTGGCTACTGCAGAGGCCTTTCCAGAAGCTCACCATCAGGGTAAAACAGTGTTCTTCTTAGAGGAGTTCTTCCATTCTGGGTAGCATGCCGCTGAGGACAGATGACAGCTTCACTCACCGGGGCTCGACAGGTAGCTAAGGAACCCATTCTGGCCCCAAAAGAGGCCCTCAGAGGAGGGACCAGTCCTAGCAGGAGCAGCCTCCCAGGCCTCACACTATCCAGTTCCTACCCAGAAGAGGTTTGGGGTTAATGGAAGTTCTCCTTGGAGCAATGGAGCACAACACTGTCCTGAGGGAACAAGTGGTCTCTCTACTCCCTCTACCTGCCTTGATTTCTCCTGTACACCCAGACGGGGTACCGCCAGGGATGTTCCCATTTCCAGGGACATCAGCTCTTTCTCTGCCTTTCTAGACTAAGACATAGGTCTCAGGATTCTGGGGGTCCTGGAATCTAAAATGTTTACCTAATTGGAGATGGGATAGGAGGTTGTTTGGGTGTTGGGTGGGGGGGCTAGGCCCCCTTCACTTCTGCCCCTCCCTGGCAGCTGAGTTTGTCTTTGATACATTGTAGCTCACTGTTCCTCTCCCTTATTTATGTTTCTACTGCAAAGATTAAATGTTAGTAGTGATTTGATGTTCAAGAAGGCTTCAGACTAAACACGCAGCTCACAGCACTGGCGAAAGGGAGGTGGCCTCTGACCCATGTCGCAAAGGCAGGTTTTCCCTGCCTGGATGTCCACACTTGGGTCCAGGGAGAGTGTCCAGTAGCCTGGAAAAGTAGAATCAGAAGGTCCCCACACCCCCCTCCTGCCCCTGGTCTAGCCCAGGTATCTTCAAAGCACAGCAGGATAGGATGAAACACCAGACGTCTAGATAAGTAAGGTTTATTGCCTCCGAGGCTGCTCTGCCAGCTCCACGTGGATGAACTGCCTCTTGGGTATTTTCCACCAATTCTTGGCCTTTCCCAAGGGCCTCTGCTATGTCTGAAGTTTATTTTTCTTCTGAGATTACCCGGAGACACATATCCTCACAGGATCTGTGAGATGGACTTTGGCCCCCCCTCTGCCTCTTTAGGAAGGACCATGGAAGTGAGGGCCTGCCAGGAAAGACCACTGCTCTCTGTTAAGGCAAAAAGGCTTGTAGATGACCCGGTTCCAAGTCTTCCATGAGCTGAGGATGCTCATCAGATGTGGTACAGGCTGACCCAGGCACGGTCTCAAGGTTGATCAGGACTGGGCTGCAGGACACTGAATCCCAGACAGTCTGTCAGGGCATAAGTGACCTTAGCAACCATCTATTTCCGGCCTGCTTCTCTCTCCCAAGCACAGGAAACCGATATACCTGGAATGGCTAAGTGACCTCGCCAAGGTCATACAACTAGTATAGGCACTGAAGCCAGATGGCTTGGCGTCAGCTGCTCCCTGAGAGCCTATGTTGGAGCCCTGGTACCAGGCTACCCCCCAAAGGAGCAGCACCTTTGGCGGGATCTCAGATCGGGCCTGCGGAGATACCACTACCACCACCAGGCCATCACAGGGGTCGGGACTGTTCCTAGTAATCCTAGGCCAGTTGTCACCTCATCAGTCAGGAGTCACTTGGCCTATGTTTACTGGGGTCAGCTCCTGCTCTCCCAGAGCCTCACTTTGGCTCCAGCGGAGATAAGGAGCACCAGAGATGGAGGACGTGAGCTGGGGACCCAAGCTATGCTCCAGAAAGGAGTTCTGTTCCTGGGATAAAGGCCAGGGAAGACTTCAGAGATGAGTGGGGGCTGGGTGTGTAGCCATATGGTCTTCCTTGGACCATGCAGATCTAGATTCCAAAGCTGTAATCAATACTAATATGTTCTGGCTCCTTAAAGGGTGGTGAGATCCAGTAGACATGAGGCTGGACCATGTGACTAGGCATGCTCTTAGCTGAAGAGTTATATCGAGTGGGACAGGACATAAGGTAGCCAATAATGGGGTCAGGGCAGAGGCCAAGAGAAGGCTGGCCCCTCCTGGTGTACTTGAGAACTGTTTTCAGCAAGTTCCCCCAAGGCCCAGGAAGCACTAGGTCAGGCTGGAGAAAACAGAAGCTTGAGGAGTGGCCACAGCATAGTCGTCAAAGCTCTAAGGAAGACGTGGAACCAGCGAGAAAGACACACGGAGAAGCTTGAGAGATTATGCTCCGTTGGAGTTTGAGCCCCGAAGCAGCTAAGGCATCCCAGGGTGAAGGCAGCAATAGTTCAGAGCAGAGGGACCCCAGATAGGGCGGGGGGCGTCACCAGAAGACATGAACTTGGTGTGAACTGAACCCGAGAGCCAAGTCTGAGGCATCCCTGCTGACCTGACCTGGCCCTTCTGTCTTCCTGTAGTGGTGCCTTTCAATGAAGTGTGGGGTCGCAGCTACTGTCGGCCAATGGAGAAGCTGGTGTACATCTTGGATGAATACCCCGAGAAGGTGTCTCACATATTCAGTCCGTCATGTGTCCTTTTGAGTCGCTGTAGTGGCTGCTGTGGTGATGAAGGTCTGCACTGTGTGCCGATAAAGACAGCCAACATCACTATGCAGGTAGGGAAGTTCTCCCCACATGTCACTGCCTGCTCATAGCCTGCACCGTATCCAGATGCCCACAGAACCTCTAAAAAATTGCCCAGATAGGGACAGAGGCAGGCCAGGGGCCTACAGAGGGTCCAAGCCAGGGTCCCTTGAGCCCCCATCCCAACCTTGAACTCCTCATGGACTCCTTACTGAGTATGAACTTTCTATTTCCCACAGATCTTGAAGATTCCCCCCAATCGGGATCCACATTCCTATGTGGAGATGACATTTTCTCAGGATGTGCTCTGTGAATGCAGGTAGGTCCTGGGTGGGCAGCAGGGACAGACCCTGATCACTTAGCAGATCCTCGCCAGACCCCTGGAGCAGAAGAGGGGGTTGCCAGCCTGTAGCAGGCTGCGTTTGTTTGCCTACGCAAGTGGTCCTGGGGAGATGTTTTTTCATTTAATTCTCCCTATGAGCCAAGTCACCCTGAGGAGCTGGCCCCAGCAGCTGGAGTACAGCTGCCAAGATGTCACAGTAGAAAAGGAAGTCTCTCGTAGACGTCCAGAGCCCCAGCACTTGTCGCACAACTGTCACAGGTCCTTGGAACCAATGTCTATAGACGAAGGTATCACAAGCCTTTGCTTGATTCAGGACCAGGCTGCCTGCCTGTGGGGAGTCAGGTGGGCGAATTGTACTGAGAAGACATCAGGAAACCCTCGTAGAAGGAAAGGGACAGACAAAGGAGGTGTCTTTAGAGTTGCTGCACGCTGCTAATTGTTCCTGGGAGCTCTGGCCAACCCTCAAGCCTTGCTATCTGTTCCCCAGGCTCTTGGCACACCTATTGCTAGGAACAGCAGCCTGGCATGCCATCTAGGTCCAGGAGACATGAGATAGGTCAGAAGCGTCTCTTTGTCATGGACAAGGCACCAGATTAGAGGTTTGGAGCCTTGTCTGGAGCTGGAAGAAGGGGAGGGCAACCACTTTCCACGTGTGTCTATTCAGTGCCTACTGCACACCACACACTAGCCTAAGTGCCTGGGAAATGGTGGTGAGCGGGATAGCAAGGCCGTGCCGCTCGTGGCCACCTTGTCCGCATTGCACAGAGGAGGCGAGCCAGACGCTGCAGTTCTGTGATTTGCTTCACTGGCTGGCGTGGAAAAGGGCTCTAGATCTGGACTTGGCCTGTCTCGCGCCTGCTGCTTTTCTTGGCAGTCGCCATATTCTCCATAGCCACAGTTAGCTACACTGCCCGGCTCTGCCCAGGACTCTAGCTGCCCTCTTTGAACCTGAGCCCTGGCTCCAGGCCCTCTCCATTCTGCCAGTATTAGAGGCCTTGGGTCAACCTGTTCACTTCCAGCCAGACACCAATAGCTTAGTCAGGAGTCCCTCCTCGCCCCCTCCCCCAGTGGCTGAATGGTGACCTTCACCTTCTTTTTATTTTTTTTTTTTAAAGATTTATTTTATTTATTATATGTAAGTACACTGTAGCTGTCTTCAGGCATTCCAGAAGAGGGCGCCAGATCTCATTAAGGATGGTTGTGAGCCACCATGTGGTTGCTGGGATTTGAACTTATCACCTTCGGAAGAGCAGTCGGGTGCTCTTACCTGCTGAGCCATCTCACCAGCCCCGACCTTCACCTTCTATATCACCTTTTCTCTGACTTGCCCATCTGCAGAGGTGTGACTGGGCAAAGTGGGCCGGCTCAGGACAGCATACACTCAGGGCCCATGCCGCCCCTCCTGTCTGGAACACTACTCTTGGGAACTACTGGAGAGATCTCTTTCCAGCAGGCCAGGCAACAGGGACACCTTTCTTTTTTCTTCTGGGCCAAGAGCCACGGCCCCAGAAGGCAGAGCTGGGACATGCCTGGAGACTGTGAAGCAAGCTCCCTGCTGTTGCCACGGTGGGGCTGGGTTAAGCCCAGGCAGGCAGCCTTAGCTGGTAGTCACCATTGCCCTGGCCACAATCTTGTTCATCATTTACTTTCTTGAGGGACTCCCAGAGTGCACCCCAAGAAGGAAAGGGGAAAGTGAACAGAGAAAAAGTAAAATAAGCAGAAAGCAGAATCAAAAGATCCCAGCTCTTGATGCCAAGAGGCTGGGGCGAGCAGAAACATGTAATGAAAAGCCCCAGAGGGGAATGTCGACCTCTCTGGAGATTGCCAGGACCTAGGATAGGGCTGGGAGCGCAAGCACTGGGGCCCCTGCCACAGCTTCTTCACCAGCTCGGTGCTGCCCCCTAGCGGCGCCGGAGCAACCGCCTTTCCAGGACCTAGGAACTCTGTGGGAAGTGGGTGGTAGCAGGAAACACCCACTTACTCTTCTCCCCTGCATCTCTCCGTTTCCCTAGACCTGTTCTGGAGACGACAAAGGCAGAAAGGTAAGTGTACTTACTGCTCGGGGAGAATGTCGGACCTGCCAGCCTCTGTCTGAGCACGAGGAACCCTCTCTGTACTGATGCTCGGTTTATTGCAGGAGGAAAACCAAGGGGAAGAGGAAGAGAAGCAGAATCTCACAGACTGAGGAGCCCCACCCGTGAGTATGCTGGGGTCCAGGGCTGGCACAAAGGCTGAGCCTGAGGGGGTGGGGCGCTGGGGATGACGTCTTGGGAAGAGAACAGGGAATCCAAGCGTTTAAGCGCTAAAGCGCATCAAGGGACTTTAGTTCTTGTCCCTTATTCTCTCTGTGGCCTTAAGCAAATCACTTTCCTTGTAAAAATGATGGGCCTGGGAGTTCAGCAAGCAATGGGCTATTGTGCAGGCATCCACCGTCACTACTGTGTACCAGGCACCTAGGTGACTACCACATGCCCCGTTCTTCCAGGAGCATGCCTCTGCTCCATAGTTGGCCACTTCTGGGCATCTCTGGGGCAGGCGCAGTATGCCTGCCGCTCTCAGGTTCCCAGACCAGTGTCTCTCTCTGACTTTGGATCCCTTCCTTCCCCTCTCCTCTCCCTGCCTTGCCCATCCTTGCTTCACCCGTAGGGGCAGCAGGCTGGAGTCCCAGGTTACAGAGTCACAGTGTAGCTGGAAGAGAGGGGTCAGGGCGGGGACACTCCCGCCTGGCAGCCAAGCTAGCCAGAGCTGAATGATCAACACACACCACACAGATTTCAGGTACCACTGTGCCAGCTCTCGGATATGGCTTCTCAGGGGTCTCGTTCAGGTATCGCCCCAAAGAATTTTAATAGTTCATGTGCCTCTCGCTTAATTTTAGATGGGCCTTGAACCTTCGCTGAGAGGAGGGTTGTTTTGTTTTGTTTTTTAGCTAGTATACCATGTAGTCCAGGCTGGTTTTAAACTCACAGAAATCCTGCCTCATGTGCCCACTGTGAACTTTTCTTTCTTTCTTTCTTTCTTTCTTTCTTTCTTTCTTTCTTTCTTTCTTCCTTCCTTCCTTCCTTCCTTCCTTTCTTTCTTTCTTTCTTTCTTTCTTTCTTTCTTTCTTATTAATTTTAAAATTATTTATTTTGGCTTTTCAAGACAGAATTTCTCTGTGTGGCCCTGGCTGTCCTGATCTCACTCTGTGGACCAGGCTGTGCTTAACAGAGACTCACCTGCCTCTGCCTCCTGAGTGCTGGACAAAAGGCATATGCTACCACGGCGGGGCTCTTTTTGAACATTTAAAATCATATTAACAAACAGTTGGGTTTGGACCACCTAATGCTTCTTTAAGGGGAAAGTGCAACTGTAGCAAGGACAGAAGGCCTCAGGCGCTTCCTCGCACAAAGTTTAAGTGAATACTTTTTTTTTTTTTTTTTTTTGGACTGGAGATGTAGCTTAGTGGTAGGGAGCTTGCTTACCATGTATAAGACCCAAGCTCAATCCCCCACCCCAGTGCCACAAAACACCTAGTATAAAAGAACGAACAACAGACCCACTCCTACCAGTTCTGTCAGAAGACTGCTGTCTTGGGATGGGTAACCAGAGACACTGTTACAGGATGCCAGGTCGGCTTTTAATGTCTCTGCCACTGAACGGAGAGTTTCTCCATCTCTCTGCCTGAGCTCTGCATCTGTGAAAGGGTTAACACTCCTGTGGGGTGTGGCGAAGGGCGAGTGAGACAGTACCTGGCACAAAACTGGGCACCTGAGCAGGTGCTTGACAAGGGAGACACCCACTTGCTGATCTGGGTATGAGCAGGCTTCCCCCGGTGTTGTTTCTCCGTGCTGTTCCTTGTCCCTCTGGGTCCAGCCCTCTCTCTAGGAGGGGACACCATCCTCCACAGCATCCTGTTCTCTGACTTGTCTGTGTTTGGTCTCTGGCAGGTGATGCCTTTTCCCAGAGGTAACCAGCCACTCAGCGGAGAGCCCCACACCCAGCTCACATATTTATTACCGTCACCCTCTCAGAACCCTCCCTGCTGGTACCCACCCTCTATTTATTAGCCGACTCGTCCCTGCTGAATGACGTGCTCCCTCCAAGATAAGGGGCATGGAAGGACAAGACCCTCAGGAATCCAGTGCCTTAAAACAGAACGAGAGAGAAAGGAAGAAGCCAGCCACGGATCCGTGGGAGCTTCGGCTTGGGAAGAAGCAAGACATGGATATGGCCTTACAAGGGGCAAGCCGCGCTCTAGAGGCCCGGCCTCTCCAGGGAACTGGAGAAGAGAAGAGGAGGCCTAGAACCTGCCCTGATTCCCAGCTCCACCCAGACAGCAGCTCTGGCCCTGACTGCATTGAAAGCATGTAGAGGGGACCCAATTTACTGTATCCTGGAGATTGGGACAGGACATTCGGCTCTGGAGAGCAAAGCTTGCCTGTGGACTTTGCCTTTCAGCCTAGAAGTTCATGCTTCACCCTTTGCAAAGCACCACCACCTTGTCCCCTCTCTGGGACACAGGCAGAGTGGCCTGGGGCTGAACAGAGGGCAGGCTGGAGGAGCACTAGCCTGTGAACTTTGACCGCGGCAAGGCTGGGCTGTGTGTCCTCGTGGTACAGCTACGGGAAGCGAGCTGACTCCTGGAGGACCCTTGCAGCCCACCGGTTGTCTCTGCTGGGACTAACTGCCAAGCCAGATTCTCTTGAATAAAGCATTCTAGTCTGGAACCAACATGTCTAGGATGTATGTCTTCCAGAGGTGTGGGGAAAGCAGAAAATGGAGGCAAGGCAGATGAGAGAGGATGTGGGAGAGGCAGATCCAAGCCTCGATTCCTCTTCTCAGAAAGCCTTCTCAGGTTGTGAGGGGACATGCCAGCAGGGGACATCATATGTTTCTCTTTTGACAGATGGGGAAACTGAGGCCTGAGAAAACAGAATGGGCGATGCAGGGGTAAGGGGGCACTGGACTGACAGTCTTATCCCAGACTTGCCAAGTGACACAGAGTTTCCCTGCATTCACGCTTGGATAGACCTCTTCGGCTTTGACACTGTTAAAGGAGCCCTGCTACTGTCTCAATGACCCTGGATGGTCTTCAGGGACTGTCCCTACAGAGACTATTTCAGGGATGCCCCTGGAGTCTACCCTGCCACAAACATACAGTCTCACCAATAAAAGTTGGGGAGAGATCTGGCTTGAGCCTCCTCTAAGCCCCATCAGACACAAGAGCAGGGCCCTGTTTTCCTAACCCAAAGCCACTCACACGCAGCCTGTAGCACAGACACTGGATCGCCAATAGGTGAGTGTCCTAGGGTCCTCAGCCCCTATTGACACCCTGTCCGAGGCTTGCTGAAGCACATTGTCCTCTCACTACTTGGGCCTCTAGATACTTGGATCTGTAGCCAACTTCTTCCTTCTGCCCCTCAACTCCTTTACCTTCCTCCCTAGGGGGGAGAAAAAGAGTCCAAACCATTTTCTAAGAGACACACAGCTGCCCCTGCCCCGTGAGGTGGTGTGAGTACCTTTTTATGGTGTGTGTATGTGTGTGTGTGTGTGTGATGGTTTGAAGAGCCCTACTTTATCTCTTGACATTGAAACACACAAGAGCTCAGGGACAGAAGGGAGCCTGCCTACAGGCCAGTGGTTCTTAACCTTCCTTGAGTACAGCTATGACTCTTGAATACAGTTCCATGTTGTGATTCCATGAAAAGTTCTTTTTTAAAAAAAAAAAATTTATTTAATGTATATGAGTATACTGTAGCTGTCTTCAGACACACCAGAAGAAGACATCAGATCCCATTACAGGTGGCTGTGACCCACCATGTGGTTGCTGGGAATTGAACTCAGGACCTCTGGAAGAGCAGTCAGTACACTTAACCGCCAAGCCATCTCTCCAGCCTGGAAAGTTATTTTCATTGCTACTTCATAACTGTAATTTTGCTGCTGAGCAGTGTCTCGGTTCTTTTTTTTTTTTTTTTTTTTTTTTTTTTTTGGTTTTTCGAGACAGGGTTTCCCTGTGTAGCCCTGGCTGTCCTGGAACTCACTCTGTAGACCAGGCTGGCCTCAAACTCAGAAATCCGCCTGCCTCTGCCTCCGCCTCCCAAGTGCTGGGATTAAAGGCGTGCGCCACCACCGCCCGGCTAGTGTCTCGGTTCTTAAGACCATCAGGAATAAGTGTTTTCTGATGGTCAGAGCCCACAGGCTGAGAACCACTGCTATAGGCTTTGGGTGGAGGCCGTGATGATGAACAGGGTAGGGGGGCTCTGCTCAGGCAGCCGCCTTCCACTTGTCTGTTCATGGAAGCCTGGGGCCCTGGAAGAAAGTCCTGCGTTCGGTCAGCGTGTGCTCCTGGCTGGGGATCAGAGAGGGTGTGGGCTGGCCCCAGGAGACTCAGTTAAAGAAATGACTTTCTTACTTCTCTCTTCAGCTGCAGCTGTTCAAAGACATTGTCTTTGGCTGCATTTGCCAAGGAAAGTACCCCTCCCTCTCTCCCTCAGGCCTCTTGGCTGGGCCCTGAGGACCCCAACCCCACCCAGAACCTCAGTTCCCACCCAGGCCAGCAACCTCTCAGTAACTTAGACAGAGAGCAGAGCAGTTCCTGGGTTAGAAGAAGAAACCCTTGTCCTTGGCCAGGGTGTTCACTACAGGACAGTTAGGGAAGGAACATTGTGATGGTGCATTTAACCAAACTGCCGGTCCTTTCAGGTCACCCGGGTCCCCAGGGACCTGTGTAATGGGCTTGTCACTTATTGGTGGAACACCATTGAGTAATAGGCTCTGAGGAGCAGTAGAGAATGGAGCATGCATACCTTTCCCAACCCCCGGGCTCTCAGTCCACAGAGAACTGTGTGTTAGAGGGTCTAGGGGTTCATTTTCATCACTCAAATTGATGACTGGACTCAAAGCTAAGGAAAGGGGGCTCTTGAGCCCCCAAGATTCTAAAGCAAGAGACAATTTTGGGGCCAGAAACATTTGCCTACGAGATTCATTAAGAACTTGAGGAGATGGGGAGGAATCTAGTGAGATGGTTCAGCAGTTAAGAGCACACAGGCTGCTCTCCTAGAGGACCTGGGTTTGAGTCCCAGCACCAACTCAGCAACTCACAACTGTCTGTAACTCCAGTTCAAGGAAATCTAACACCCTATTCTGGCTTTTCAGGGACCAGTTACCTATGCAGTACACAAACTTATACACGGGCAAAACACTCATACTCATTAGTTAGATAGATGGATAGCTAGATAGATGATAGCTAGATAGATAGATAGATAGATAGATGATAGATAAATAGGTAGATAAATGATAGATAGATAGATAGATAGATAGATAGATAGATGATAGATAAATAGGTAGATAAATGATAGATAGATAGATAGATAGATAGATGATAGATAAATAGGTAGATAAATGATAGATAGATAGATAGATAGATAGATAGATAGATAGATAGATAGATAGATAGATAGATGTAGGGTGCAGAGACCGAGAGATACTTTAAGAGGGGTTAGCAAGATAAAGTTGCTTATCTTGTAAAGTTGCTTATCTTGAAAATGTGGTGTCTTAGGGCTTCTATTGCTGTGAAGAGACATGACCATTGCAACTCTTATAAAGGAAAATATGTAATTGGGGCTGGCTTACAGTGTCAGATGTTTAGTCTATTATCAACATAGCGGCATTCAGGCAAACATGGTTCTGGAGAAGGAGCTGAGAGTTCTACAGCTTGATCTGCAGGCAGTGGAAGGAGACTGCCCCACTGGGCATGGCTTCAGCACATAAGACCTCAAAGCCTGCCACCACAGTGACACACATCCTCCAACAAGGCCACACCTCCTAACAGTGCCACTCCCTATGGGCCAAACATTCAAACACATGAGTCTCTGGGAGCCACTCCTATTCAAACCACCACACTTAGTGACCTGAGTTCAATCCTTGGAAACCACAAAAGGGTAGAAAGAGAGAATTGACTAATCCCACAAAGTTGTCTTGGAGCCTCCACACATGTGTTCTGTGGCACATGAGCCACACACATGTACATACATCATGCATGTGCACACACTGATGATAATAGTAACAACAACAACAACAACAATAATTAATATTTAAATTTGAAGTTTTTTTTTTTAAGATTTTATTTTTATTATATGTGAGTACTCTGTAGCTGTCTTCAGACACTCCAGAAGAGGGAGCCAGATCTCGTTACGGATGGTTGTGAGCCACCATGTGGTTGCTGGGATTTGAACTTATCACCTTCGGAAGAGCAGTCGGGTGCTCTTACCCGCTAAGCCATCTCACCAGCCCCCAAATTTGAAGTTTTTCAATTTAAAATTGAAGACCAGTTGAAGCTGGTCTGGTAGTACATACCTGGAATTCCAGCATTCTAGAAACCAAGGTACGAGAATCAAGAGTTCAATGTCAACCTGAGGTACACAGTAAGATTCTGTCAAATTAAACAGAAAGGAGGAAAGAAGGAAGGAAGGAAGGAAGGAAGGGAGGGAGGAAGGAAGGAAGGAAGGAAGGAAGGAAGGAAGGAAGGAAGGAAGGAAGGAAGGAAGGAGAGAAAAGGAAGAAGGAAGGGTTTTGCCTCTCCAAAATGCAGCTGTGGAACTTCGCAGTATCCCTGACACTGCTTTATTGGAGGTGACCCTTCAGCTCCCTCCCTTTGGCTGAGTCGGGCTGATCTGCTTTGGCCCAGCCAGTGACTCTTATGCCAGTTCCTAAGGCCACTGGTACTTCCACCTCTGTCACTTGGAACTCTGAGCTCTCACAGTGTTAGCCATCTTGAGGCCACCATGTAAGGAGGAAGCTCAGACTGACCCTAGAGGTGGGGAGCAGAAGGAAATGCTCAGCAAATGCTCAGTGGACCCCAAGTTCCTCTGGCCCCATCCATCATGGTCATCTTAATGAACACCTCAGGACACTGGGTAAAGGGCTCAGTGGTTAAGAGCACATGCCGCTCTTGCATAGGACCTGGGTTCGAGTCCTAGAACCCACCTTGGGTGGCTCACAACTGCCTGAAATCCCAGGCCACAAGTATACAAGGCCTCTAGCCTCCAGGGCATCAGCACCGGAGTGCACAGACCCACACATAGACGCATAAGCACAAATAAGGGTTATGGGCCTGGATTGAGGGCTCAGAGGAAAGAGCACTTGTTGATCTTGCAGGGGATCCATGGTCTGTTCCATCTTTTCATCTCCGCAGGCATCAGGAAAGAAGAAAGCAAGGAAAGAAGGAAGGAAAGAAGAAAGGAAGGAAGGAAGGAAGGAAGGAAGGAAGGAAGGAAGGAAGGAAGGAAGGAAAAAAGGAAAGAAGGAAAGAAGGAAGGAAGAAGAAAGCAAGGAAAGAAGGAAGGAAGGAGGGAAGGAAGGAAGGAAGGAAGGGAGGAAGGAAGGAAGGAAGGAAGGAAGGAAGACATATAAGCAAAACATCCATACATGAAAGACAAAACAAATAAATCTCTTTTTAATTTAAAAAATTGTTTTTGGGGGCTCGGGGGATGGGATGGGGGGATGGGGGGTACATCGTGACTGTGTTTTTCATAACTTATGTTTTTATATGGTTGCGTTTATGCCAATAAATCCTCAGCTGACCATGCCAAAAAAAATTTATTTTTATGTGCACTGGTATTTTGCCTGCATTTATATCTGTGTGCTCATGCCAGATCCCCTGAAACTGGAATTACAGACAGTTGTGAGCTGCCACATGGGTGCTGGGAATTGAACCTGGGTCCTTTGAAAGAGCAGCCAGTGTTCTTCACAGATGAGCTATCTCTCCAGTCCCTAAACAAACCCTTCAAAAATAAAATAAAATAAAAATTAGAAAGGTATTTGTAAGACTCCACTGAGGGCTTCCCAGACCTCACCGAGCAAAGACAAACTGTTCCCACCCTGCCCTGCTTCCCTTTCTAACTGCTGGGATCAGGAGACACTGGAACAACAGATTGTCTTAGAGCAGTTTGTTCTGTAACAATAAGTAACAGGGACAGAAAGGCAGAGAAGGTAAAGGGGCAGTGTTCAAGGGAAACGCCGTAGACCAGGTCACAGGAAGCCTCACCATGAAGACGACATTTACAGCATTTATGACATGATGGTCACATAAAGATCAGAGACAAAGATGCTCCAAACTGAGGTTAGGAAAGATTTCAAGATGGCTGGAATGTAATGGGTGAGGGGGGAAGAGAGGAAGTCTTCAAGAGCCGGACCTTCACCCTGAAGGCAGGGCAGGGAGTCTGATAGAATGTGACAGGAAACCACTGAAGGGTGTCAAGCCATAGAAGAAAGCGACACTGCGTACCTTTTTTTTATTTTTTGATGCAAGATTTCTCTACACAGTCCTGGCTGTCCTGGAACTCACTCTGTAGACCAAGCTGGTCTTGAACTCACAGAGATCCACCGGCCTCCACCTCCTGAGTGCTGGGATTGAAAATGTACAGCACTACCTGCCCAGCTATTGCTGGGTACCACTGTGAAAGCCCACTCTATCTGTTTCTTGGAAAATATTCTCTAGGGACACAAGATGGAGAGGTCACTGGGCACAGTTAGGGTAGGTGATTCTAGTAAGAAGGACAGGGTACAAAGAGATGTAGGGCCTTCCTGTTCGTGCTGTCTGTCCTGCTGCCTCCCGAGCATCAGCTGAGTCCTAGGACCAGGTGCTGTGGAGTAGATGGATTTGTGATGGAGCAAGATACAGGAGCATGCAAACGTCTTCCCACTTCCCCACGGGCAAAAGAGGATTCCGTTCTGAAAGAATTTAGGAGGCTGACAAGAAGTCATAGTGGAGAGGCTAAGCTAGGAGCTACCTGGGAGCTAAAGAGAGAAGGCAGTGAGAGGGGTTTGCTAGGAGTGGGGAAGGGACGCTGGGAGTTTTGTCAAGGAGTCTTAGATGATGAGGAACAGCTTGCTCATGAGAGAAGGGCTTTGAGAACATACTGCTGTGATCCCCTACATGCTAGTGGGATTTAAGAGTCTATTCAATGAGATACCAGACAGAGACAGAGCCCAGCAGGGTCACACAGAGGAAGCTGAGATACTGTCTCTGCCCTTAGGATCTTTGATAAAGGGGTTGAAGAGCTGGCTCAGTGGTTAAGAGCACTTGCTGTTCCTGATAGAACTCAGGTTTGGTTCCCAGCATCTACATGGTGGTTCACAACCATCCTTACCTCCAGTTCTGGGGGAGTCATCACCTTCTTCTGGCTTCCCTGAGCACCAGGTATGCGTATGGTGTATCCAGGCTTAACGCTCACACACATAAAATAAAAGTTCAATTTTTTAAAATTTAAAGAATGTATTATTTATGGTATATAATGTTAACATATTATATATTCAATATAAGATATATTTATTAAAATTATATTTACAGGCCAGGTGTGGTGGCGCACGCCTTTAATCCCAGCACTCAGGAGGCAGAGGCAGGCGGATTTCTGAGTTCGAGGCCAGCCTGGTCTACAAAGTGAGTTCCAGGACAGCCAGGGCTACACAGAGAAACCCTGTCTCGAAAAACCAAAAAAAAAAAAATTATATTTACATTAATATTGTAGTTATATTAATATTTGTCTAAAGAGCTGAGGGTTTACCTCAGGGGTGGGACACTTGCCTAGTACACAGAAAGTCCTAGTTCTAATTCTCAGTGCGAGGGAAAAAAGTTAGTCAAAGGATTAAGATTACAATTAGAAGGAAGGAAGAGTTGGTGACGTTTGAGTTGTTCCTTAAAGAACAGGCACATCATGGACCAGATGTGGTGGCGTGAACACTTAGGAAGAAGATGAGGCAGGAGGATTGTTAAATTCAAGACCATCCTGGACAACTTAGTCCCACCCTGTTTCAACAAATAAAACAATACAAACAAACAGACAAAAAAGAAAATGCAAACTCCCCTCCCCTCCCTCTCCCCCCTTTCCCCACCCGTCCTCCCCTTCTTCCTCCCCCTCCCCCTCCTCCACCCTCAGTTCTGGGTAAAGAAAGGCAAACTGTTGGTAGGGCTTCCACCTCATCCCTTCTTAAGTAGTTCTGGGGCTGGTGAGGCGAAGTCTCTGATGTTTTTAAATAAACAAACAGTACACAGGCCTTACAGAAAACTCATGAGTTTTCCCCTTGTTATACAGATATAGATACTGAGGCTTTGTGGTCAAAAGCTACTTGAGTGAGCCAGAATTTTCAAATTTCCCAGGAAGGACGAAGATGGGATGGGATCCAAACCTGAAGCTGATGTTTCCTGCCCCTCCAAACGGCACCTCCTCCACAAGAGGAGGAGAGAGCCTTGCTCCCCACAGGAGGAGCTGGCCAAACCATCTGTGAGGTGTGCCTGGGTGGGTCTGCAGAAAAGCCCTTCCCACAGACTCGGGTGGGAAATCAAGACTCCAGACGGGCGGTGACAGGGCTGAGTCTTGGTGTGGAAAGATGGCTGTCTGTCAGTAACAAAGCTTAACAGCTGTGTTTCTGGAGAAGCTGGGCCCATCCCTTTCCTGAGGGAAGCCCGAAGGTCCCCCTCCCTTGACTTTGGCCCCGATTGAGGCAGATGAGGCCCCACCTCAAAGACTCCAGGCCAAAAAGATGTGTTTCTGGTTCCTGTTGCCATGGAAAACATCAGACGGCTAGCGGGTCTGGAAGGGGTTGAGGCACCCTCGTTGAGTTCGATTATGGGATGTCACCTGGATGGCAGGTGAGACACTATTGGCCCCTCTGTAAAGCTGTTTAATGCAGGAGACCCATGCTCTGTCTTTCTTCCTGCTCCTGCCTCTGTGGTCCCACTCTTTCACGCCTCAGCCAGGGCCACCCAACACCATAAGGCCACTGCAGTAACAGGATCCTCAAGCTTTCCAGCCCACGGTGGTAGCATGGTGGCCCAGCAGGGGTCTGAGGGTTAGCCTGAGGTAAACCCCCTACAGGGTTATCCCATCCCCTTAGCACCATCCGAGGATCCCTGAAGCCTGTGGAGTCTTCTCACTTGTTAGACAAGTCCTGGAGGGATGAGATCAACCCCAGGAAGTCTTCCCTCAGCATCTTGGAGGGTCAGAAACTGACAGCTGGCTACGGCTGGCTGCCACACAGACACAGAAGACACAGTGTGAAGAAGCAGAGCTGGGATTCACATGTAGTGTCCTGTCTCCTCCCCCATGTGTCAGGGCCAGGCCTGTGGGCTATGGAGTTCATGTGTGGTGGATAAGGTGAGACGTGGCTAGAACGGCATAAATCCTAGATCAGTGCTCACCCCACAGGAAGCTGAGGAAGCCCGAGGACCCTTCTCACGTCAGAACATCTAGGCGGCACTGGGTGCCCTTGGCTCCTTCTTGAGTGAGAAGCTCCCCCCCCCCACCAGTGGAGATTAGCTCCACCAAAGTCACACAGTGACTGGGTGAGGTGGCTCTTGCCTGTCATCTCAGCACTAGAGACAGAGACAGGAGGATTTCTGTAACTCGGCCTGATCTACAAGGTGAGCTCCAAGATAGCCAGGAGGCTCTGTCTCAAAAGACCCACAAGGCTCCACTGTGACTCCATGTTTCTATGTATGGAGACTTTTCTGCCCCTCCCCTTGCTTCCACTGGAGGATATAACATCTAATACCCTTAAGAAAGTCTGATCATAGCCGGGCGTGGTGGCGCACACCTTTAATCCCAGCACTCGGGAGGCAGAGGCAGGTGGATTTCTGAGTTTGAGGCCAGCCTGGTCTACAAAGTGAGTTCCAGGACAGCCAGGGCTATACAGAGAAACCCTGTCTCAAAAAAAAAAAAAGAAAGTCTGATCATCATGTGGCTATGATAACAGGTGTCTCTTAGGACAGATTATAAACCTGATTTACATGGCCTCTTGGTCCAGAAACCCACACTCAGTTCGTAACAGCCTCACGCCTCTGAAAATAACCACCCAGCAGCAGCATGCTCCTGGGGTCGGAGAACAGCCAGTAAAAGTTGCCTCACTCCAGAGCACTGTCCGCTCCCCAAGACCCCACAGTAAGTGGTCGATCTATATTTTCACTTTCCAGAGTCTCTGTTACTGAGAGTTGCAAAATATAAAGTGGAAAATTCCAGAAATAAACAATCCGTAATTTTTTTTAAAACCGTAGTCTGTTCTTGGTAATGTGATGAAATCTCTGGCTTGTCTTGCACCACCCCACCCGGATGTGCACCGCCCCTTTCTTCAGTGTATACACACTGTATGTGCTACCCTCCCCGCTGGTTACTTAGTAGCTGTCTGCTGTCATCTGCTGTCCTTTGCATTTCTACTGCAGTGGTGTCACGCAGTGGTGTCATGGTGCTTAAATATGAGCTTTGGTACTAGGCAGGTTTTCCGGCATCAGCTGGGAGTCTTGGAACACATCCCTACCCCTTAGGAGAAAGGAGGCTACTGAATAGCAACAACCCTCTACCCTCCCGAGATGCTGTGCCTTGCCAGGACTGCTCTCTTAAGCAAGCAGCAAATGCCTCTTGTTTCACATAATTGGTGGTGATATCGTCTTTCAATAGTCTCTTCCAAAAAATCTTTCTTACAATCTACCACAAATTCTTCTAAAATCCAAAGAACAAGCCAGAAAATTCGTCTTACAGCTTTGGTACCAAACTGGTTTAGGCTGCAGACCAAAATTATTCCCCCAGTCTATCTTTTTCTTCTACTATCCTCTCCCCCCAGGATCTGCTCAATCCTGACAGAGTGACTGTCATCCATCCTCCTCTGTCCCCTTGTAGATCATCTACAGGACAAACAAACATCGCCTTCAACCTCTTTGGACAAAGTAGATCAAAGCCTCTAGTCATAGATTTTTACGAGGAGGTTTCATGTCAAAAGACCCAGCTCTTACCACCAGCATCACCAGGTGAAGAAGGAGGAAGAAGTGAGAGGTGCAGAGTCCTTGAAAATCTTCTTATCAAGATCCAAGTGAAAGTGAGATCCACTGGCTTATCTCTCACAGCCTGTTTTTAACACTTAATCTGGGGACTGGAAATATGGCTCAGTGGTTAGGAACGCTGGCTACTCAACACCCAAATGGTACTCACAACCCTCTCTAACCCCATATGGAGGGAATCTCAGGCCTCTTCGTCCGTCTCTCCCAGGCACGTATGAGGTACTCCTAAACACATGCAGACAAAACACTCATACACATAAAGTAAAAATAAGTAAAACCTTAAACACCATCTGGTGTGAATTACTTCCAATAATATTATCTATCTCCTACGATACCATTTGAATCCTGACTTGTGTTTTATCATCTAGGATTCCCATAACAGACGCAGTAGTGGACATTTAGGTTTAGGTGGCAGTTACTAATAAGGCAGCTGTGGAGGGCAGCCTTATAGACAGCCCTTTGTCTGCAGAAATCTCTTGCTTCCTAAAAACAGCAAGAGCCACGAAAGTCAAAGGCGCCCCTTTACTGCACAATCTCCATCCAGTTGCTTCCTGCAATAAAATCTCTGTCCCTCACAGTTCATATCCAACACACGTCATGGTTGGGGGAAAGAAGTCTTACATGCTGTGATTTCCCAGAGATCTAGGCTGCCTGCTTCTAAGCTCGCTCTGGTGGAAGGAAGGGGAAAGATGAATTATCCCCTGGCTTTTGAAGTTCCCACCCTAAAATACCACATGCTTCAGCCCTGAGCACTTCAAAGTGCGTTCTGTGACTCAGCCCATCTTGCAAAGGGGTGGAGAAGTGTGATCGTGCTTCAAGCCAGGATGACGGACTGTGGGAACGCTTCTAAGTTACTTACAGATGGGGTTCGCTCTGTGCTTGGAAGATAACCCATTATCAAGTTAAGAAGAAAATTTGTGAGCTTCGCTTAGAGCTTGTGAAGAAGTGTTTGTATCTCTCGGGAAGTGGTGCTAATGTCTGTCAGTGACTTCATGCCTTCTGTTTGGACAGGGCATTCCTACCTATCTTTGTCCAGAGCCTTCTCCTCCACGGCCCTCCTCCGTTGCATTTCCTGGTTAATTTCTTCTTAAGCTCTAGAGCTCACTCATCCCCTCGACAACATTTCTTGGGTGATCCTACATGACATATGCTGTGCTTGGCATTTGGGGCACAGCAGTGAACACAAGCCCTGTGCATATGGATCTCACACTAGAGCGAGGAAAGAAACAGGCACAGAGAAAGAAATGGGCACAGAGAAAGAAATGAGTAGATCAGAGGCCATGCTATCAGTCTAGGGGAGAGAAGGGGATCAGAGAGAGAGAGAGAGAGAGAGAGAGAAGAAAATCATTTCTGGGGAAGGAAGCTAGGCGGATTTCTGAAGAAGACTATTCTAGAAGGAGCAGCAGCTCCAGGGTAGGGGTGCTAGGGGAAGAGATCCTTGGTCTGCTGAGGAGCTGAAGATGGGTGGATGAGGTCCATAAGGAGGAAGAACTAGGAAGGGAAGGAAAGGGAGGCCTTGGGGGGACACAGGAGGTCCCCAGTACATCTTGGAGCCACGTGGGAACTCTCACAGTTAGAGCAAGGAGGAACAGAATCTGACTAGTGTTTGGAGAGGCTCCCAGGATGGCAGTGTCCATTGCATTTAGGACAGGAGAAGACAGAGGAGGAAGAGGTGAGGTGTCTTCTGCAGTGAGTGAAGTATGCACAGCCTGGCTCTGGTTCATGAGCTTTCATATGTTCTCATTTTATAGTTATTTATTTTATGTGTTAGGGTGTTTTGTATGTACATATGTCTGTGTACCACAACTATGTCTGGTGCCCTTGGAGACCAGAGAGATTAAATTCCTTGGGACTGGAGTTACAGACCCTTGGGAAGCACCTTGTAGGTACTGGGAACTGGGAATCAAACCTGGGTCTTCTGGAAGAGCAGCAAGTGCTCCTGACCACTGGTCCATCTCTGCAGCTTCCAATTAATTTATGTTTTTGAAAAATAAATGAATAAAACGAGGAAGGTAACTTATGCTTGTAAACTCAACATTCAAGAGTCAGGAGACAATAAGTTGGAAACCAACTTGGAGAACACAGGGAAATCCTGTCTTAAAAGCAAAAACTAGAGACAGTATGTTCATTCAGGGTGAGAACGTCACCTGCTTCCCAACCTGGCTGCCTGAGCTGTGTGGTAGAAGGAGAGAATTGACTCCTGTAAGTTGTTCTCTGAGTTCTATGTGTGCGATGGCATGTACACACACACACACACACACACACACACACACACACACACGTGCGCAAACACATGCACACATGCATGTACACACACACACATCTAAAAAAAATACAGAAACGAAAAGAGTTGAAAATGCTCTTATAGTAAATGGCGTAGCAAATACAGATGTTCTCATCAAACACATTGCAGTGTGGATGGGAAAGGAATGTTGGGATTTGGAGGGAAAACCATTGAGATGTTCAAACAGACTAAAACAGTGGTGTGTGAAAAGAAAAGTCAGAATAATGCCAACAGCGAGGGCAGTGCAGTAGCTTTCCTCGAAGGACACAGGATGGAGTGGGGACCCCGTGTGGATAGAAAGAGTTTCAAAGGACCAAGGAGTCTTTGCTTTTTGTTATGATCACTTTTAAAGATTGAGACAGAGGGCTGGAGAGATAGCTCTGCTGTTAAGAGTGCTGGCTCCTCTTGCAGAGGCCTGGAGTTTAGTTCCCAGCACCCACACTGGGCAGTTCACAACTGCCTGTAACTCCAGCTCTGGGGGATCTGATGCCCTCTGCTGGCCTCCAGGAGCACCTGTAGGCATGTTCATTAAAAAAAAATTTTTTTTTTTTTAAAAAAGACCAAGATACAATTTGCAAAACATATGAGACTCAAGAAGAAGGAAGACCAAAGTGTGGACATTTCAATCCTTCTTAGAAGGGGGAACAAAATACCCATGGAAGGAGTTACAGAGATAAAGTTCAGAGCAGAATCTGAATGAATAACCATCCATAATCTGCCTCACCTGGGGATCCATCCCATAAACAACCACCAAACCCAGACACTATTGCAGATGCCAACAAGAGCTTGCTGGCAGGAGCCTGATATAGCTGTCTCCTGAGAGGCTCTGCCAGTGCTCACAGTCGCCCATTAGATGGAGCACAGGGTCCCCAACGAAGGAGCTAGAGAAAGGACCCAAGGAGCTGAAGGGGTTTTCAGCCCCCTAGGAGGAACAATATGAACTAACCAGTAACCCCAGAGATCCCTGGGACAATCAAAGAAAACACATGGTGGGACTCGTGGCTCTAGCTGCATATGTAGCAGAGGATGGCCTCGTTGGTCATCAATGGGAAGAGAGGCTCTTGAACCTGTGAAGGTTCTGTGCCCCAGTAGAGGGGACTGCCTGGTCCAGGAAGCAAGAGTGGGTAGGTTGGGGAGCAGGGAGATGGGGGAGAGGATAGGGGGTTTTCGGAGGGGAAACTAGGAATGGGAAAAACATTTGAAATGTAAATAAAGAAAATATCTAATAAAAAAAAAAAAGGGCCGGGAAAGAAGGAAGGAAGGAAGGAAGGAAGGAAGGAAGGAAGGAAGGAAGGAAGGAAGGAAGGAAGGAAAGAAGGAAGAAGCAAACAAACAAAGTCAAGATAGCTCAGCAAAAGCAGATACACACATTCGCCACTAATTCTAATGACCTGAGTTTGATTCCGGAAACGCAAAATGTAGGTGAGAGCTGACTCCTGCAAGTTGCTTTCTGACCTCCCGCTGCATGCTGGGGCATCGTGCAAACATACATACAAACACACATGCATGTCATTTAAAAAGTATGTGTAATAGGGCTGGAGAAATGGCTCAGTGGTTAAGAGCATAGATGGTTCTTGCAGAGGACTTGAGTCCCAGCACCCACCTTGGGCAGCTCACAATTGTCTGGTAGCATCCAGCTTCAGGAAGCTGATACCTCTCTCATCTCCTTGGGCACATTCACAGATGCATGCATACACATACACAGAAATAAAGAATGAGTTTTTTTTTAATCCAATAAATAGGAGCTGGAGAGATGGCTCAGCAGTTAAGAGTACTAGAGGTCCTGCGTTCAAATCCCAGCAACCACATGGCGGCTCACAACCACCCGTAATGAGATCTGATGCCCTCTTCTGGTGTGTCTGAAGACAGCGACAGTGTACTTACATATAACAAATAAATCTTTAGAAAAAAACTAATAAATAAATAATAAAAACTTAGAAAATAAAATGAGACAAAATGCATATATACTTCTTTAAAATGTACAGATCACAGAAACAAAACAAAAACATAACAAAAACAAAAAAACAGCCAGGCAGTGGTGGCACACACAGTTATTCTCAGCATTGGGGAGGCAGAGGCAGGCAGGTCCCTGGGAGTGTGAGCTGTGTGACGACATCGACTTTTGTCTGTTGTGGTTGTTGCTGCTAATGACATTTGTGTGTGGACTTTCACAGGAGTGAAACACTGGATCGTACGTAACTGTAAATTTAACTTTGTAGCCGGGAGTGGTGGCGCACGCCTTTAGTGCCAGCACTCGGGAGGCAGAGGCAGGCAGATTTCTGAGTTTGAGGCCAGCCTGGTCTACAGAGTGAGTTCCAGGACAGCCAGGGCTATACAGAGAAACCTTGTCCCGAAAAACCAAAAACCAAAACTAAAAACCAAAACAAAAAATTTTAACTTTGTGTGAGCATCAGCTAACGCATTTTCTGCAGAGCCTTATCATCCACATCTCTGACAGCAGTGTAAGGTCCCCATTTCCCCAGAACACTGACAAGCCTTGCTATGGTAATTTGCCTTACTATGGCCATCCAAGGGATATCAGTGGTGCGTTGCTATTAAAATCCTTTGCTCAGTTTTGAATTTTTTGTCTTTAGATTGTTAAAATGTGTAGTAGTTTGAATAAAAATGGCCTCCATAGACTCATATATTTAAATGCTTTGTGACAAGGGACTGACACTCTTTGCTAGGATTAGAAGGGTTAGGAGGTGTGGTCTCACTGGAGGAAGTGTGTTTTGAGGTTTTGAAAGCCCATGCCAGACCCAAGCTACTTCTCTTCTTCTCTCTCTTTCTCTCTCTTCTCTTCTCTTCTCTTCTCTTCTCTTCTCTTCTCTTCTCTTCTCTTCTCTTCTCTTCTCTTCTCTCTCTCTCTTCTCCTCTGTCTTTCTCTGTGTGTCTCTCTCTCTGTCTCTCTCTCTTCTCTCTCTCTGTCTCTCTCTCTCTTCTCTCTCTGTCTCTGTCTCTGTCTCTCTCTCTCTCTCTCTCTCTCTCCCTTCTCCTCTCTCTATCTCTCTGTCTGTTGTCTTATGGATCAGGATTAACTTTCAGCTATTGCTTCGGTGCCTGCCTGCATGCCAGTGTGCACCCCACCCACCATGATGATAAATGACTAAACCTTTGAAACTGTAAGCAAGCCCCCAATTAAATGTTTTCTTTTAAAAGAGTTGCCATGGTCATGGTGTCTCTGCACAACAACAAAACAGTAACTAAGACAAAATGTAAGAATTTTTTATATGTTCTGGAGACCAGACCCTTATCAAATACATAATTTCCAAATAGCCCCTCCCTTTCTGTGGGTTATGTTTTATTTCAGTCCTAGATTGTTGGATTTAAGATGTTTTATTAGGGCTGATAAGATGGCCTCATGGTTGGGAGCACTGGCTGCTTGTCCAGAACATCAGAGTTCAATTACCTGCACCCGCATGGTAGCTTAGAACTGTCTGTAAGTCCAATTTCAAGAATCGAACTCCTCACATAGATATATTTGCAAGCGAAACACCAATATACATAAGATTAAAAATAAATAACTGAAATTTTAAAAGGTTGTTTTATTTTATTAATAAAGAGATAAATCTGGAGTTGGTGAAATGGTTTAGTGCATAAGGTGCTGCTATTTGAGCTTGGAGACCTGAGTTTGATTCCCCAGAGAAGACAACAGCTCTGGGTGGAGTGGGGTGGGGGTGTGGAGGAGGAAGAGGAGTCAGAGGAGACCGGTGTGGAAAAACTACCAGAGACAAGGTCACAGCAAAGCGCAGAGTGGCTTCTGACAAGTAAGGGGCTCGGGGTCGTTTGTGCCTTTCTTGGAAATGCAATTATGACTCCAGGTTAGGATTCGGTGCTGCTCAACTCCGAACCACCTGCCTGACCTTAGAGCCCAGGAAGCCCTAGGCAGATTGATCTGTGAAGCCATAGAGGCATCCCTAGCCCAGGCCCTAGGGCAGAGTACACACCCAACAGAGAAACAGCCACTACCTAAAGTAGTGAAAAGGGAAGTCTCTTGGAAGTGCTGTGGTAAGTTTCATTGGCTTAGAGGTCTAAGGCAGTCACATCGCCCTGGGTGACAATAGACCTCGTCTCTCCGCTACATTCACTCACCCACATCCAACCCCACTGACTCCCACTCCCGGGTTCCTGGCCTTGCAAACTCTAGGGCTTTAAGGACTGTCAGAAGCCGAGGAGGACGATGATTGGAGGTTTATTCTAACGGGTTGAGGATGAGCTCATCCTTAGCCAATGGCTGGCAGGCACCCGGCTAGACGCTCCACCCCCGCCCCCAGGCACCTGCGGAAGGGTGGTAGGCACAGACCGAGCCTTGCAGAAGGTGAAGGGACAGCGTTGGCGGGAAGGCCCGGAGCTCTGGCACGCGGACAGGTATAGTATTTGGTCTGCTCTTCAGCCATCCTCTCAGGAGAGGAGGAGGAGGAGCCGTCCCCTCCCTGCCTCAGCCCGACCTCCTTGGACGTTCCCTGTAGTGATGCACCTTGTTTGCCGGGGTCGTGCACGCGCTGCTCGCTTGACGTGTATAGTCTTAGGCACGCGGTTCCGAGAGCTGGACCTGCAACCCGCAGCCCTGCGCAGCCGACATCGATACCCCAGCACAGGCCTCGAAGCTACCTGTCCCGTTGGGCCTGGCAGAGCAGGAAGGCCGCCTTTCTTCATCTCTTGGCCTCATCTTGGCTAAGACTCTTAGCTCCTGGCTGCTCGGATATGTGTGTTTCCTCCCCACCTCTTCCTTTATCCTGTGTCTCTTTCCTTGCCGAGACGGGAAAAGATCCAGGGATAGATACTAGCTACCCCCTGGCCATTTTCCAGGGTACCCGAGAGAGCGACGGTGGCTGCTAGGCTGCTGTGAGGGACTGTTTTCTCTTTGCCCCTTCCCCTCTGGCAGCCGCCACTCTTATCCCTTGGGCCATTGGGGTCACATATTGTTTGGGGAGGAGTTACTGTCAGGTCCTTGGGAGGGTGCACAGGCCCCTGGACTTCTGGGATAGCCTCCATAGGGCTGGGTCACCCTGACACTCTCACTGAACTCCACATGAACTGGTATCTAATCTGTCAGTCACCTCATCTCCCAGGGGGCTTTGATGAGTTCTCCTTCCCCCGGCTTGGTGCCTGGGTAGAGGGGGGAAGGGAGCAGGGGGAGTTCCCCACTTGCTGACTCAGGACCTGTCTGGGCCAAAGGTTTTGTCTGGGGAAAAGGTACCCCTGAGCTGAATGAAACTTCACAAGGAAGACAGGGAAGAGGGGAGACGCGAGGTGAGGGAGAGGGGAGACCAGAAGCTTTAAGCCAGTGTGTGACTTTGGTATGTTTACTATGTTCTTAATACTCTTAATACGGGGTTTGCTCTGTGGACACCCCTTAAAGTCAGCTGTGGGTCACAGGTACCCCCAATTCTCCGTGATTCGTTCATACAACATGGGAAGATATTGGTGGGGCTGAATTTGAATGGAAAAGAAAAGAAAGCCCCCCCCCCCTCCACGCTGTGTTAATCTATCATTGCCACACTGAGGTAGGACCCAGCTCAAAGACGGGACCTTACCATCGCTTGTCCCTCCAACCTTTGGATGTGAACATCAGTCTCTCTAATGTTTAGTGAAGGAAGCTGGAGTACAGGTAGGGGTGTGGCTCCCAACACGTGTGTCCCCCTAATGCCTTTGCTTCTTGCAGGTCACAACAGCAGGACCACTATGAGCCTGGTAGCCTGTGAATGTCCACCTGGTCCAGGCCTAGAGCCAGAGCCCTGTTCACGGGCACGGTCCCAGGCCTGCATGTACCTGGAACAGATTCGTAACCGGGTAGCTACAGGGACAGCTGACGTGACCAAGCGTGACTACCTGGTAGACGCAGCTACACAGATCCACCTGGCACTGGAGCGAGATGTCAGCGAAGACTACGAGGCTGCCTTCAACCACTACCAGAATGGTGTGGACGTGCTGCTCCGTGGTGTGCATGGTGAGGGTGGGGATGTGTGCAGACAGAAGGTGGATGGGAGAGGGCCAGTGAAGGGACCTTTGTCTCTGTCCATACGAGGGCATTGTATTAACCCTGCTAGAACTCCGTGAGGACTTGGATTTATTAAGGCATTTCTTTTTTTTTTTTTTTTTTTTTTTTTTGGTTTTTCGAGACAGGGTTTTTCTTTGTAGCCCTGGCTGTCCTGGAACTCACTTTGTAGACCAGGCTGGCCTCGAACTCAGAAATCCACCTGCCTCTGCCTCCCAAGTGCTGGGATTAAAGGCGTGTGCCACCACGCCCGGCTATTAAGGCATTTCTATCTGGCAGACCCCATTAGGTTTTCACTATATTAACTCATTCAAGTCTCACATTCATAGTTAGAAGTTTATAGGAATTATTAGTATATCATTATTATCATTATTTGAGATAGGCCTTTCACTGTTGCCCAGACTAATCTTCCTATCTCAGGCTACAAGTGTGTGCTCTGGGCAAGAACTAATTTTCTTCTTCTTCTTCTTCTTCTTCTTCTTCTTCTTCTTCTTCTTCTTCTTCTTCTTCTTCTTCTTCTTCTTCTTCTTCTTCTTCTTCTCCTCCTCCTCCTCCTCCTCCTCCTCCTCTTCTTCTTCCTCCTTCTTTTTTTTTTTGTTTTGTTTTGTTTTGTTTTCAAGGCAGGGTTTCTCTGTATAGCCCTGGATGTCCTGGAACTCACTTTGTAGACCAGGAATCCACCTGCCTCTGCCTCCTGAGTGCTGGGATTAAAGGCATGTGCCACCACACCCGCCCCTTATTCTTTTTAAATTTATTTATTTTATGTATATGAGTATACTATAGCTGTTTTCAGACACACCAGAAAGGGCATTGGATCCCATTACAGATGGTTGTGAGTCACCATGTGGTTGCTGAGAATTGAACTCAGGACCTCTGGAAGAACAGTCAGTGCTCTTAACCGCTGAGCCATATCTCTAGCCCTTCTTTTTTTTTTTTTTTTAATGATTCATTTGTTTATCTGTTTTATGTGCACTGGTATTTTGCCTGAATGTATGTCTGTGTAAGGGTGTCAGATACCCTGGAACTAAAGTTACAGACGCTTCTGAGCTGCCATGTGGGTGCTGGGAATCGAACCCAGGTCCTCTGGAAGAGCAGGCTGTGCTCTTAACCACCAAACCATCTCTCCAGTGCCAGCAGGAATTCATTTTCCAGGTGAAGAAATTGAGGCATAGAGCAGTTAGAGGGTTTGCTCAAGGCTCCACAGCTGCGGAGGCCTTCACAGGAAGGTGGGACTGTCTCAGCTCCTATGGCTTATGGACCTGGCCTGCTGCACCTGCCTGCCCATGGAGCTGGGCTGCACAGTGGCCCTCTGGAAATTACACTGGGGTGAGGGGGCACTGACTGACAGGAGGATGTGAAATTATAATCCTGGATGGGAAGAGCAAAGAGGGGCAGGCAAAGGGAGAAAAGGGGAGAACTGGGGTCAGAGGGACCTAGCAAGGGACATCCAGATGTGAATGCTGTTGATGGTATGTGTGTGCAGTAAAGGCCTAGCAGTGTTCCACAGAGAGGGAGGGGGGAAGGAGGCTTAGTCTTGTGGGCCAGAGAGAAGCGCTAATGGGGCAGAAGGAGGCGTTTCCGTACTAACTCTGAGACTCAGGGCCTGTGGCAGGCAGGCTATGATGACTGGTGTCACCAGACTCCCTGTAGAGGGGACACCCTGCCATGCCCAGGTTTCAGGAGTGCCCGAAGCCTTCCTTACCCGTCTAATCTGGAGATAGAGGAAGCATTGTCCCCTGGAAGCTTCTCTCTCCTCTTCTGAAGGAAAGGGACATGAAAATCTCCACCTTGTCCCTTCCCAGGATGTGAGAACAGTCAGTGAGGTGGTGGGTACCGCTGTAAAGAACAGGTGGCTGAGGGCGATGGTGGGTCCCCGTTTCCTCATGCATCTCTCTTCTCAGCCCCTGCTCGCAAACACAGAGATGGGGGATGAAACAGCTGAAGCCAGTCTGAGAAGTAGGAGCCGTGGGCGGTGGTGACAGGCAGATGTAGTTAACGGAGTTGGCATCTCTCAGCCACCAGTAAGCCCAGGATAGAGGGTGGAGCACGGTCCTGGTGACCACAGATGGCAACCCCTGGTTCCCTTACAGTCGACCCCAACAAGGAGAGACGTGAAGCCGTGAAGCTGAAAATTACCAAGTACCTGAGGAGGGCGGAGGAGATCTTCAACTGCCACCTGCAGCGGACCCTGGGCAGTGGAGCCAGTCCCAACACGGTGAGGAGAGCTTCCCTGAGGAAGAGAAGGAGGACTCTGGGGAGAGACAGCCCCCGCCCCATCCCCCCGCACAACCCTCACTCCCCTCCTGCCCCAGGAGTCTGAGCGTGAGGCAGGGTTGCCCAGCGATCCTTCCTCTGTCTCCCACACCCTCACGCCTCATTCAGCCTCACAGAGCACCTGGCCTACGTGACTTAAACACCCACCCCAGTTTGTGTGTGACTCCGCCTGTCCTTCTCACAGGAGTACGCAGGGTCTCCAGGTTCTGTTTCTGCTGAGTGGGCATAACGCAGGTATTTGTAATGTGGCATCTAATGCTCCTCCTGTCGCTTTCCTAACCCAGTGGTCAACTGCACTCTCCGTGCCACGCCCCTCCTAGGCCCACTGTGTCCTGTAGCTTGCCTTTCACAAAAGTAGGTTGTCTGCCGGGCGTGGTGGCGCACGCTTTTAATCCCAGCACTTGGGAGGCAGAGGCAGGTGAATTTCTGAGCTCGAGGCCAGCCTGGTCTACAGAGTGAGTTCCAGGACAACCAGGGCTACACAGAGAAACCCTGTCTCGAAAAAAAAAAAAAAAAAAAAAAAGAAAATTAGGTTGTCTGCATTTTGAGGCTGAGACGCACGCACGCACCCACGCACGCACGTGTTCCCGCCACACACCCTGAGAGCATCTGCCTCTCACAGACAAGACTCTTGAGAAAGAGATTCCAAAGCCCCTAGAAGCAGTCCTAATATGGCTGGGTAGGGGCTGAGCAAAAAGCCAGCCGGGGTGCTTTGAACCCGTGTGCCCCCAAACTCGGAATCAAGGACAGCTTCTTTACTCGGTCTGTCCCTATGAGACAGGGTCTGCCTGGATCCCAAGTCCTATCCACTGTGGCCCGCAGTACTCTCCAGACATCCAGGAACCTGCCACAGCTGAGGTCTTGTCTCTCTCCTCCGCAGGGCTTCAGCAGCTTGAGGCTCCGGCCCATCCGCACACTGAGCTCTGCTCTGGAGCAGCTGAAGGGATGCAGGGTCGTTGGCATCATCAAGAAGGTGAGCAAGCTCTGGGGTGGGGGAAGGGAAGCAGCCCCGTGTACAGTCAGGGTGGCGGAGGATGGGGAGGTAGGATAGAATGGAAGGTGTCCATAGTGCTGCCTGCATCGGAGGAGAGAGTAGCCCGGTCCAGTGTGGCTCCTCTTCTCTCCCAAAATACACCTGTCAGGTTCTACAGAGGAATAGGAGAATGAGAAGAAGCAGATAGTCTGTTTCCATCTACCCGCCAGCCGGCCAGCCGGCTCAGACAGAAAGCTCCCAGAGACTGTGGGAGGAGCTAAGTCCAGGGAACCGAACAGCACTCGCTGCTCTGCGCATTTCCCATAACCCTTCTCTCTACACTCAGTCTGCCTGCCCGCCAGGGCTGCGGCCCAAGTCTCCCTCTCGACACACACAGCTGAGCACTTCCAGTACTGAAAGGTCCTTCTCTCCAGCCTGACCCGTGGACATATGCATTTCTTTGAGATGGCATGGATCGTCCAGGGCCTTGGCAGCTCCGCCCTTTCTCTTCTGGTAGTCCTGCCCTCATCCTGGGCCCATCTTGCACCTTTTCCCTTCCCCTTGATCCCCAGTAGAGTAGACAAGACAGAAGATAGCATCCCAACCCCTCTTAAAGTGGAGAAATCTGAGGGACAAAGAGGTGATGTTAGAGTTGAGCCTTTATTAAATTGCCCTCTGCCTCTAGCCCAGGGCTCCCTAAACAGTTCTAAGAGTCATCCGGACATAGATATAGAGACCCCTTGCCCAGCCTGTGGAGACAGACTTTCTAGGGTTGAAACTGAGAGTGTGTAGTTTGAAGCACTGGGCAACTTTGATGGGTCCGGGAGCCCATAGAGAAAAAGAGAGCAGTGTGTGCCTCTCAGCCATATAGGCGGGCAGTGTGCTCTGGGTTTGGCCAGTGAACCATGGACATATCCCCCCATGGCTCTGAGAACTGGTTCCCCCCCCCCCAGAGTGGTGATCTGAGAAGGAAATGAAACAATTTTTGGGAAAGGCCTGGCACATGCTAAGACACTTGGTGCATGGTTGATGGCGACAGGAGCAGGGAGGGCTGAGTTCCCATCACTAGGCCTTGCTCCAGCTGCTTCTCCAGGGTCCCTGGAACAGGCTCCAGGCTCAGGGAAGGTCCAGCCAGCTTCCCATCTGCTGCAGTCCGCACCCCCTCCCCCGCGCCCCACTGAACTGCACAGTGGCCAAGCACAGCTGCTCTCACAGACAGACTGACTGACACCATATCTCTGAGTGAGATGCCAGGTTTGAAGAGAGACGCTCTGAACTAAATACGTTTGGGAAACACTCAGTGATAGTTCCATTCCCAGTACTTTAACTTTAGACAATATCAGAGCTTTTGGGGGACATGCATATATAGGAGGAGTCCCCAAGAGGAAATCTGTGACAGAAGTCTCTGATTTGTTCAACCCGAGGACATGCACATGCGCAAGGCGTTGAAACCTCCATGACCTGAGGCCTGTACTGGGGGGTGGGGGAAGACGGGGGTGGGGGGACATTAAGATGTTTAGGTTGCTGCTTTCCCTTTTCCCCTTATCTAAGATTCTCCCAGCTCCCTCCTGGGGTCTTTCTTCCTCCTTTAGATATATGTCCTAGTCAAGGACAGAAAGTCCCCCAAATTAGGAAAGGCGTTAGGGCCATCGGTCCCATTCCACAGCTCTGCCCAGGCAGATCCAGGCAGTGCTAGTGCCTGCCAGTGGCCACCCTCAGGCCCAGGAAGAGAGCCAAGGGCTTGCTCAGGACAATCCTGGGCCCCAGAAAGGTGCTGGCTATGGGGCCCACAGGGCTGCAGAAGTGCTGGAAAGGACAGAGGTGGCAGGGGACAGTGAAGTAGGCACGTGAAGGACCAGGTAGGCAGTCAGGACACCTGGGGGCTTTTGTCAGTGATTGTCCCCACCCTTCTCTGGGCCTCCTCAGAGACTCATGCTCTGCACTGGGCATGAGGAAGGAAAGCCTTTTGAGTTGCTTCTTGTTTTATTTGGCTCAAATACAGGTTTGGGACGTTGTTGTTGTTGTTACCAACATTTTCAAATGTGTAGGTTTCATATCAGAGTCCACATGTTAAGCTTCTCCTGAAAAACAAAACTCAGATCTTGAGATGTGGGGCTCGAATTCCCATGTAGCTCTAGGGAGGCAAGGAGGAGCTGCCCACTTCAGCTGGAGCACTGGCCTTGCCCACGCTCCGTTCCAATGCTTCTCAACTCTATCTTCCCCTCTAAGCCTTTAGGAACCTGTTTGACCCTGGAAGGGTATGGTAGACACCTTTAATCCCAGCACTCTAGAGGCAAAAGCAGGCAGATCTCTGTGAGGTTGAGGGCAGCCTGGTCTACATAACAGCTACCAGGTCAGTCAGGGCTTATAATAGACTCGAGCAGCTTTGAAGCTTTGAAGCTTTGAAGCTTGCCTGCTTCAAGAGAGGTTCCACCCAGGATTTAGATTTCCTACTTAATAAATAAATATTTTTTTTAAGATTTATTTTATTTATTATATGTAAGTACACTGTAGCTGTCTTCAGACACTCCAGAAGAGGGCGCCAGATCTCGTTATGGATGGTTGTGAGCCACCATGTGGATGCTGGGATTTGAACTTATCACCTTCGGAAGAGCAGTCGGGTGCTCTTACCCGCTGGGCCATCTCACCAGCCCAGATTTCCTACTTAAAAATAGGCCAAATCAGGGGCTGGAGAAATGGCTCAGATGTTAAGAGCACTGACTGCTCTTCCAAAGGTCCTGAGTTCAATTCCCAGAAACCACATAGTGGCTCACAGTCATCTATAATGAGATCTGGTTCCCTCTTCTGGCTTGCAGGCATACATGCAGGCAGAATACTGTGAAAAAGAACCAAGCAGTGGTGGCTCATGCCTTTAATCCAGCACTTGGGAGACAGAGGCAGGTGGATTTCTGAGTTTGAGACCAGAGTGAGCTTCAGAATAGCCAGGGCTACACAGAGAAACCCTGTCTTGAAAACAAAACAGAGAGAGAGAGAGAGAGAGAGAGAGAGAGAGAGAGAGAGAGAGAGAAAGGAAGGAAGGAAGGAAGGAAGGAAGGAAGGAAGGAAGGAAGGAAGGAAGGAAGAAATTGTAAAAACAAAAACAAACAAAAACCAAACGCTTAATGGGGGCTAGAGAGATGGCTCAGAGGTTAAGAGCACTGGATTCTTGCTCTTCTAGACGTCCTGAGTTCAATTCCCAGCAACCACATGGTGGCTCACAACCATCTGTAATAGGATCTGATGCCCTCTTCTGGTGTGTCTGAAGACAGCTACAGTGTACTCACATAAAATAAGTAAATAATAAAATGTTAAAAAGAAACAAACAAACAAACAAACAGTAGCCACAATTGCCTTCTGTCTTCCCAATTATAAGGCCAACCTTCCATTTGTGGATTAATTAAAACCTAGTTTTCTGTGTCTCAGTTGCATGGGCTCCACCACCACCGGGATCAACGGCTTCCCCAGTACACAAGGCAGGACCACATCTCCATCGCATGTGCTTGGCAGTACTGTGTTTTAATAATTACCCCCACTCTTTAGACAGCATCTCATGTAACCCAGGATGACCTCAAACTTGCCAAGTAGCCAAGGATGACCTTGAACTCCTGATTTTCTTGCCTTCATATCCTGAGTCTGAGAGGTCAGGTGTGTATCGCTGTTCTCAGTTTATGCAAGGCTGAGGAGCAAACCCAGGGTTTCATGGGTGCTATGCAAGCACTCTCCCGACTAAGCTACATCTCAGCCCCTTAATAATGACCAGAGAGAGAGAGAGAGAGAGAGAGAGAGAGAGAGAGAGAGCAACTAAGATCCAAGGAGTCAGGTGTTGGCTATTCTGTCCTCCAGGCCACTCACTTATCAGAGGGATGTGTGTGCTCGGTTGGTTGGTTGTATCAATGGGAAAAATGTTCGCTCTGCTAGAAGTATTCTGAGAGAGTGGTGAGTGTAAAACAAAAAAAGGAAAAGAAATCAATTCACTGCCCCACCTAACTTCAGAGTAATTGTTGTTAATGTTTAGGTCTAATTCCTTCCAAAAGAAAATAGGGTATAAGCCGGGTGTAGTGGCGCACACCTTTAATCCCAGCACTCGGGAGGCAGAGGCAGGCAGATTTCTGAGTTTGAGGCCAGCCTGGTCTACAGAGTGAGTTCCAGGACAGCCACGGCTATACAGAGAAACCCTGTCTCAAAAAAAACAGAAAAAAGAAAAGAAAATAGGGTATAATATGTTTTGTATACACAGGTTTTTGATGCCATGGGTCCTCCTAAATTTCTGGCTTTCATCCTTGACTGAGTTTTCAGACTGTAAATCAGAGGACTTGGCCAAGGAGGTGATGGCGGGGAATACCACTTGGGGAAGGATGGTGGGGAACTAACTGTGGGGGCAATACTTATGGGAATCTTTTCCTAAATGACCCCAGTGTTTTCTGCCTCTGTCTTCAAACATTGCACAAGTTTGGTCAGGGAGCCAAGGCCAGCCTGAGTTAAGTCTCTAGCCATTAGAGGGCGACCTCTTGTGGTCAAAAGGGATACTGCTGCTCTGGTGTAGGTGCCCTAGTATAGGAAGGAGGGGTGGGGGGAATCTAGCCCCTGCTTTTGCTTTATTGATTATGGAGAAAATAAGGCCCAGCCTGGCAGGCACTTTTACCCCACTCTAGGGTCAGCCTGTCTGTATTCAAATTCTGATGCTACAATTTTTTAGCAGTAGGCTTGAAAGTGAGTGGTTTCACCAGTAAAACTGGTAGGAAAACAGTGAAGTGCGCCCTTTCAAGCCCTTAGCACAGAGTGAGCAGTTTCTGTTTCTGCTACAATGACATTGATAATTACCAGGGCTGAGGAGGATTTAACACTTGGAGTCTCTGCTTTCACCAACAAGCACAATGGCGTCAGAAAGCATGAACTGCTGTGATCCCCATTTTTAGGCGGCTTAGGGAAAAGGCTCCATTGGCAAAGAACTACCCATGCAAACATGAAGACCTGAGTTTGATTCCCAGCAACTACATACAAAGCTAGACATAGTAGGGTGCATGTCTGTAACCCCAATACTGTGGTGGTAGACAGGCAGATCTCTGGAGGTCTTTGGCCAGCCAACCTAGCCGGAGAGGTGAGCTCCAAGCTCAGCGAAAGACTCTGCCTCATGGAGAGTGACTGCCGGGCATGGTGGCTCATGCCTTTTATCCCAGCACTTGGGAGGCAGAGGCAGGCGGATTTCTGAGTTCGAGGCCACCCTGGTCTACAGAGAGAGTTCCAGGACAGACAGAGCTATACAGAGAAATCCTGTCTCAAAAAACAACCCCCCCCCAAAAAAGAAAAAAGATGGAGAGTGGCTAAGGAAGAAGACACTAGCATCCTCAAGCCTGGCCTCTACACACACATGTGCACACACACATGTGCACACACACAGACATGCACACACACATGCACACACAACTCAGAAACAAGCACAAGGTTCAGAGAAGGTGTGTGACTTGGCAAGCATGTGATATCTTCATGGCTTCATTAAGGACTTTCCTATTTACAGCCTAACAAACCAGTGATATAGCAAAGGTGCATCTTTCTTTCTTTCTTTCTTTCTTTCTTTCTTTCTTTCTCTCTTTCTTTCTTTCTTTCTCTCTTTCTCTCTTTCTCTCTCTCTCTCTCTCCCTCTCTCCCTCTCTTTCTTTTCTTTCTTTCTTTCTTTCTTTCTTTCTTTCTTTCTTTCTTTCTTTCTCCCTCTCTTTCTCTTTCTTTCTTTCTTTCTTTCTTTCTTTCTTTCTTTCTTTCTTTGAGACAGAGTTTCTCTGTATAGCCTTGGCTGTCCTGGAACTCACTCTGTAAACCAGGCTGGCCTCGAACTCAGAAATCCGCCTGCCTCTGCCTCCCGAGTGCTGGAATTAAAGGCGTGCGCCACCACACCTGGCTTAAAGTGGACATTTCTAATCCCTCTTTGGTAGTTATGAAAGTCACTTTATTTGACCAAGCTCGGGAACTGGGGCCCTGAGCTGGGGGATATAAGTCAGCAACAGAGCTCTAGCCTGGTGTGCAGGAGGCCCAGTACCATTAAAAAAAAAAAAAAAAAAGACTGCAGGGCTCTTTCCCTACTCCATTCCTAGGCTTTGGTTTTCACCACTGTCTAGCAGTGTGGACCCAGCTCCTCACTTACCAAAGCCACCCCGAGAAGGAGACAGCTACTGTCAAAGGACAGGTGACTAGTGTGCACAACCACACCCACTTTATTTCAAAAGAAGTGTAGCAAAGAAGAGAAATTCCTGGAGTGTACCCAGCCTGCTGAAGGCAGCCCTCCCGATCTAGAACCACATTCTCAGCCGCCTCAGGCTCTTCACGAGTTTGGGGGTTTTGTTTTGTTTTTCTGGTTTTTGTTGTTGTTTTGTTCTGTTTTGAGAAAAGGGCTCACCGTGCAGCCCTGGCTGGCCTTGAACTCACCGAGGTCTGAGGTCCGAGGTCCGCTTGCCTCTGCCTCTCTCAATCACTGCTGGGTTTAAAGGCACGCACCACCTCACCTCATCCTAGCTTCACTTCTACTCCATGCCACCTTCAATTCCTGCTGGGACGATGACCTCTGATGAAAGCCTGCAGTTGAAGTGTTGATTTTGGCTGTCCTCCTAGGCCACACAGGGCCTGGCTAGTGTAGGCAGGTGGGGGTGGGGGGAAGAGATGTTCTCATGAGAGTTATGGCAAACCCAACAGCGGGTACTTATACCACTTGCCATCGTAGGTGAAGCATCCATTCCATTCTCACACTATGCAGAACCATGGGGTAGTCCCACGGAGCGGGAGCCCAGAGAGCACAAGACATAGGGTAGAAGTTGTAGATGCTGGAGGAACAGGCACCAGGGCTTAGATGTTTGGGTATAGTAAGGGTAGATCACTAGGACAGGATGGATGTTGGCCTCAGGCCATGGAACGCCCAGGAACTAACATGCCTTGACCCGTGCCTCCTGGACTTTGGCAGGTGCAGGTGGTTCAGGACCCGGCAACTGGAGGAACCTTCATCGTGAAGGCAGGTGCTGCCCGGCTGCTGGCATGCAGTGTTCCTCTTGGAACTTTCTCAGAGCTCTTGAGACCCCTGCCCATCCCCACCCCGCCCCCAGAATGTCCGTATGAAGTCCATGCTTCCTCCAAAGCCCAACTCTGCCAATTTCTCTGAGCGTTGCCCAAGGCTCCAAGACTGACATGCACGCACTGCACCTTATCTCATCCTTGGATTTGGATTCCGTGGGATTACAGGGGTGAGGGCTGGACCAGGACTGGTGGAAGCAGATGCTCCTCAGCCTGGCTCCCAATTCATATCCCCATGCCCTGAAGCCAGAGCATTGGGCAGTATCAGCTCATTTACAAACCCTGTCCCCTCCCCAGAGCCTCCCCAGGTGTCACATGGTGAGCCGGGAGCGGCTGACGATCATCCCACATGGCGTCCCCTACATGACGAAATTGTTGCGATACTTCGTGAGCGAGGATTCCATCTTCCTGCACCTGGAGCATGTGCAAGGTGAGGGCCCATCAGTTCCTCCGAGCTTTGGGGTCTCACTGTTCTCCCCAACTCTGAGCTCTGAGGAGGACTATGGCTTGCGTCACACATGGGGCACAGACAGGGAGCCTAGAGTTTCTGAAGGCTGAGGGTAGGGCCAGGCTGCTGTGGAACTCTGTATGGTGCCGAGGGAGCAGGGGCATCCCCGGGAGGATGTCCCCACCCTTGGCAGGTGAAGGGGGACATTTATTCAGCTGTCATCTTTGTTTAACATTTCCTCTAGTCTTGGCTTTCCTGGTCAGTGCCCATTCCTGAATGGCCACATGGCGTGGCTGGTGACTAAAACTGTAAAGACGGGAACTAAGCCTCGCGGCAGATAACTTAGTGATTCTAAAATGTGAGGCACATCCTTGGGTCATGACACGGTCACTGTAAATCCATGCGTGGCCTTTACCTTTTTGGGAAGAGGAAGTGTAACGTGTTGAACTCTGGTGTTCAAACAAACACACTCAATCCATGTTCACCAACAGTCAGGTGTACAGGCTGTGAAGCTGAGCTCCCCAGAGGTGAGTCAGAGCAGGGTGATCAGATTGCTAAGGAGGCAGAGGGGGCGTGATGAAATGGAGGGAAGGCAGGATGGGGCCTGGGTCTATGTCCGAGCTCTTCTTTCTTCCCACGCTCTCACTCCCTCTTTGGCCCAGGAGGCACCCTTTGGTCACATCTACTCTCCCAGGCCCATTTTCAATACTCGGGGCTCAACTCTGGCTCCACTCAGGAGAAGTCGCAAGCCCAACTCAGCACCCGCCTCAGCCTCATGACCCCAGCAGAGCTCGCACCAGGCCACACCCTAAGGCAGGACAGAATCCCAATGGAGCCTCCACAGACTTCCCGGAGCCTCCCCCCAGCCCTCCAGCTTCAGAAAGAGGCTGACGCTGAACCTTCATCCAGACCCAGCGCTGTCTGCTCTTCAGACCCCACAGAGGCCCCGTGTGGCCACTCAAACAGTCAAGTCAGACGAGCTGGCCAGAGTTCGAACCCAGCACCCACGCAGAGGCCCCACTGGGTACGAGAAGGGGCTGACCGGGTGCTAGGAGCCTATGGCCGAGGCAGGGGTCAGAAGCCCCCATCAGCAAACAGGGCCAGCCTGGGGAGCGGAAGAGCTGCCTGGAACCTGAGGGAGGGACAGGTGAAGCAGTGGGCAGCTGAGATGCTGCTGGCGCTGGAGGCGCTGCATCAGCAGGGGGTGCTGTGCCGGGACCTTAACCCACAGAACCTGCTCCTGGACCAGGCAGGTAAGAGACCCAGACTCCTCCCTACTCCAACCCCACTCCTCACATGGGAGCCCAGAGTCAACAGAAGCCCCAAGATTATAAAGCTACACGCCGTTCCTTCCCCTGCCCTTCCTTCATCTGTTCCTTTAGAGAAGGCATGAAGCTGGGGACCCGGGCAGCTTCAGGAACACCCCAAGGCCCTGGGCAGCAAGGGGCCACACCCTTAGGGAGACCCCACCTGGGATGACCTTTGGCCCCTAACACGATTGCACTGGGGAAAGCCTTGGGACCACCTGGAGATTCCTGGTGCTCAGTGATGCTACTTTCAACCTCTGTCCCACTGTTCCTCCCTGCACACTGGACAAGAAGGTCACATCCAACTCACGTATTTTGGCCAGTGGTCAGAAGTGGAGCCACGGTGCAGCCAGGAGGCTGTGGACTGTCTGTACAGTGCTCCAGGCAAGAAGGGAGTTGGGAGAGGTGTCTAGATCTTGGCTGCCTTTGCATGGGTTAAAGACGGCATGGGCAGAGGGTGCTAGAATGAGAACAGAAAGGGCCCTTCTGTGAGGTGGGTATGAGTGTGTTCTTGTTCTCGCAGAGGTTGGGGGCATTTCTGAGCTGACTGAAGCCTGTGACTGGTGGAGCTATGGGTCACTTCTGTATGAATTGCTCACAGGAATGGTGAGTAGCTGGGCAGGGAGGGTACAGAGCCCTGGTGGGGACCCCTGGGTTTAGGCTGAGCAGAGCTCTGCTCAGCCAGCCAGCCAGGGTCAAAACGAGGCTGCCTGGTTCTCCGTGCCTGACCATTGGGCTGGATGCCCTTCCACCCATCAGACCACTAGCAATAGAACTCCTACCACATGAGGGCCTGTGGCTAAGGAGACTTGTAGGCTTCTATGAATTATGTGAGTTGGCATAACCAGAGGTTTATGGACGAGCATGTCTGGCCTGAGGTCTGGAGAAGCAGCAACCTTTCCCTGGAAGGTCTTTAGATTATAACCTAAATCTTTTTCCTACTATCCAGTCTCCCTTACCCTTCAAACCTATAATCCCTAGACCTCAATCTGACATGGGAGAAGGCTCCTCCATACAAGTCAGCCGTTGCCTTATCAGCCAGGTCGGCCAAGCCCACTTGCGGGCTGGGCAGGGGCTTCATTGGTAAAGTGCCTGCTGCTCAAGCATGAAAACTTGAGTCTGGTCCCCAGCAACCACGCAAAAGTCAAGTGTGATGACGCACATCTGTAACTAATACGGGGTCTGGGAGAGACAGCAGGATTCCCAGAGCTTGCTGGTCAACCAGTCAGGTTCAGTGAGACCCTCCACATACACACACATATACATACATACATACATACATACATACATACATACATACATATATACACAACACATGCACATATACACAAACACACATATACACATACATACGCATACATACACACATACATACTTATACACACATACATACTTATACACACATACACATACATACACACATATACACATATATACACATCTACATACATACACACATCTATATACACATACATACATACATACACACATACAGACACATGCACATACACATACATACACATACATACACACATGCATACATACACACATACATACACATACACACATACATATACATACACACATATATACATATACACACACCACCCACTTGACTGGGCTTTACCCTCTGTACTCCACTCAGATGAGCTCAGAAGGACATGTGGGGCCAGTCCAGTTGGGAAGCAAGGGAGAAGACAACAAATTACATTTAAGCAGGCAACAGTTTGAGTAGCACCGGAAGACTACAGTGTGAATGACCTAAAGGCCAGACCAGATGTGCCTATGTTGGTCATAACTCAGGGTCTCTGAGAACCCTTCAAAAAAAAAAAAAAGTACCCTAAGCCCCACAAGGCTTTCCTGTCTCTCTTCTTGCAGCTCATCCTATCTCAACATACTTCAGCTGGTCATCACATTCCTGCCTTGGCCTCAACGGCTGCATGGCAGGCCTGCCATTGCATATGTAGCTTCTGGAGACTTACGAGTTCCCAGTAGTGTCTACTGTATAAAGACAATGGTTCTAAAAAGTTGCAGGTTCCAACTCCAGTGCTAACCCAAGTCCCCTTTTCCCTGAGCCAGCTTCTTTAATGTTTGGGGTCTAGCTCAGTCCAAGTCATCAGTAGATCTTCCTCTTGGACTGTGATACGTGTGTGCAAGTTTTGGCTGCCTAGGGTGTCAGCTTCCCCAGGATGGTCTCTCCTTGTGTCCCTCACTCTCCAGGCACTGTCCCAGAGCCACCCTTCAGGATTCCAGGCCCACACCCAACTCCAGCTGCCTGAGTGGCTTAGCCGCCCAGCTGCTTCTCTGCTGACCGAGGTGAGAGGTTCTCGCTGCCAATGGCTTATTGGTATATGGTGTGTGTGTGTGTGTGTGTGTGTGTGTGAGAGAGAGAGAGAGAGAGAGAGAGAGAGAGGAACCACCTGTACACGTTAATTCAAGTGCTGGGACGCATAAATGCCCATGAATGCCTGTGCTTGCTACCTCCAAAGTCATGGGGAGGGGCTTACTGACTGGGTTAGCGAGGAAAGAACACCCTAGGGATTTTGGTGATAGTAGCCCCAGGAGGAGGATGTCTCCCTCTGGATGGGGAAGGGCTGCAGAGTGCTGATTGACTTCCTCCCCACAGCTGCTGCAGTTTGAGCCCCAGCGGCGCCTAGGTGCTGGAGGTGGTGGCATCAGCAGACTCAAGTCCCATCCCTTTTTCAGTACTATCCAGTGGAGCCGGCTAATGGGGTAGAAGGCGGGGAGTGGACAGTATGGCTGGCCCAGTTCTCTCGACTGTCTACCAGCTGGGCTGGCCCCTCCCCTCAGTGGACTTCAGGGGAAGCACGTGGCACAGCAGCCACTTTTTCTGCTCACAACCTGCTTGGGCCCTCAGACTGGTGAGGCTGCAGCAAGGGGAGAGAGGTGCACCCCGCCGAGCAACCTACACTCACCAGCCAACAGGTACCTGCTGACACAGCTTGGACCTTTAGCTGGGACCTAGCATCGACTTGTGTTGCTCTAGTTCCAAACTGCTCAACACCCACTGAGCCAACTGACAAGTCTGGTGACACTGCCATCTGTACACCACGTAGGGCATCTCTGGAGACATCTCAGGACACTGAACCTCTGGCTCAGTAGACCCAAACCAGGACTGTCCTGGGTCCACTTTAGTCATGCAACCAGTGGGCTGCTACAACCAGATGCCGTTCCTACAGAGGTCCGGGTGCTGGGAAGGTCTGTAGGGTGAAGTGGGGAGAGGTGGGGCACAGTATGATCCACTCACCACTCCTGACTCATAACTTCTCATTTCTGACTTTGGAGAATAAAATCAAGGCAAAGAGAAGCCAGTGGGATTAAAAGCGGGATAAGAATGCAGTTGTACCACTTAAGACAGAGTTTGAGAAAACAGAATAAAGCGCTTTATTCTCTGGCTGGCTCTCCTGTGTCAGAAGAGCTCGCTCCACAGGACCAGCAGTCAGTCGGTTCTTCTCAGGTGTTGTTTTCCACTCTGCATTTTGGTATGAGCTTCTCTTCAATTCACCGCCTGCTGATTTTTAGAATGAAATGCCAAAGAATATCTGGATCAATTTTACCCGGTGCCTTCAGAAAGGTATTTCTGGTCTCTGAAGTAAGTGGTATCTCCAAAGACAGACCCCTCCCTAGGTCTGAGAGCTTGCCTCAAGACAACCCAGTTGCTGGGCCAAGGTACATGCAACAAATTTCATTTGACCAATCGCCAGGTCGTTGTGTGCGTGTGCGCATGCGTCCCTGTGTGTGCGCTGGTCCTCCAAATGCCTGGGGTTTGTCTACCCTCCAATAAAGCCTATTCTTTCTGTGGCATCTTTGCATCATTAATAAAGTGCAAGTGGCCTGGAAGGAAGCATCCTGAGGAACAGCCTCAGAAAAAGGGAGGAAGGCAAGGAGACAAACACCTGAGCCCGTCATGGTGCCTGCGGAGCATATAGTCTAATCTACCTCAGCTCATGGAAGATTCTCCTGAGAAAAGAGAGGATCTTGAGAGGTTAATGTAGAACCTTCTAGAGCTGGCTCACAAGTGTAGGTTCTGTGGTAACCCACAATGCCAGACACCGTCGGCCACTGCTTTATGGAGTACAGGTCGCTTTCGGGCTTACCTAGCCACTACACTGCACATCTGGAACTCTGTTGAGCCATCAGTTTGGAATACCACGGTCCCAGTTCTGAGAGGCCTTATGGACAGCCTTTCAATAAAACAGAACAGCTACTCCAGAAGTTTAATGGAAATTTTAAAAACTTGCAACATATCAAACACTAGACCTGATACATAATTCACTGAACTCACCTACCAGCAGCAATTCTTAAGGACCCTACTTCTTCCTGAGACGGGCCACCAGAGGGAGGGCCTCACTGCAGACAGGATCAGCAGATGAGAGGTGTGTGGGAAAGTAAGGCTCTGTTGAAGCCTCTACTCCATCATGCCTATCCATTGGGGTCATCCTGGGTTGGTGACCACCCTGTCCTATCCATTGCCCCTTGCACACTCCTGCTCCTAGGAGATGGCCCTCACATAACCATGAGCTCTCATAACCAGACATGTGCTTATAGTGATGCACATGTGGCAACCCAGTCCAAAAGGGATTAGGAATGTTTGTGCCTCCCCACTCTATCTCGGAAATGATGCAAGCCCTTCAAAGGGAAACTGCCCCTGGTGTTTTGAAGGGGATTCACATAGGTGGGAGCCTCAATTTCTCCTCAAGAATTGGCTTGTCAGGGGCATGGGGCTCCCTGAAAGGAACCCAGAGCACTGAGACATTAGTGGGGTCCCCTGGCTAGCTGTTAAAGCAATATGTCTAAAGTACGGGATGGGGGCCTGGTATGCTGCTCAGAGATACGAATATACAAAGATCCTGTGTCCACCAGTAGCTCCACCAAGACGGCCAACTCAGAAGGAAGTAGCTTTCGGTGATAATGGCATTGTGGTTGCCTGCCAACAGTGATGGGGGCTGTAGAGCCTCAGGGGTCAGAAGGAGCACAGACCCCAGAGCCCTGTTTGAGAACATTTGCCCTTTAATTTTCATTCAAAATCAGTCTCTTTAAATATTTTAGTTACAAGTTCTGAATGGTGTAGATGTGGTAGC
>LR749604.1:824344-834610 GCA_902729485.2 Mus minutoides | reverse complement strand
ACTTAAGTCTGAAATTACAGTGGATGCTTTATATTAAGGATTTAGTTAGGTTTCTCTCTTACAGCCAGCGATTAAAAATCTCAGAAACAATGGGTCCTACCTTGCCTCCCACAGCCACAGGCCTGTCAAAGATGGCGTGCATGCCCAGGATGGCAGATTGAGGGGGGTTGATAATGGGTGTTCCAAAAAGTGAGCCAAAAACTCCTCCGTTGCTGATGGTGAAGGTACCACCATCCATATCTTCAATGGCAAGTTCATTCTTCCGGGCCTAAGAACAACAAACATTAAGTCAAAGCAGGCTTCTCTGATCCAAAACAGTAAATCTAGAGAACTCTTACATGAGAGGCTAGGTGCAAACTCCAGGGGCAAACAGGACAGAGGCTCAGCTGAGGTGACTATGACCACCTTTGGAGAAACCATGACTCTACAATCAACATTCCTTTCCCGAGAAGATTCTGACTGTAGAGATTTCAGTCATTGGAGCACACAGGTTCTGCCACATGCCTCTCCTTAGATCACAGGCCACTGCTTTCCTGGGAGGCTATGCTGTCCCTAGAGAGCCAGACTCCAGAGGCCTGAGCAGCGCAGCCTCTGCAGGCTTTGTTCCCTCAACTGCCCAGCAGGCCGTGTGCACACGTCCATCCACTGTACCTTCTCTCCTAGTTCATTAATGGTCCGTTCAATATCTGCATAATTCATAGTTTCCACATTCCTGATGACAGGAACCACGAGACCCTGGAGTGAAAAGTTATTTTAAGTTGCAAATAACAGCCTCTTTATAGTTACAATTTCCCCAACAAGAACACCTTAAACTCAGTATGATTAAAAAGACTTATACTAAGATAAAGGAATGTGATATAGTTTAAAAAAAAAAGCACTTTTCCTAACAATCTCGTAGAAATACAGAACTATAGAAATGAGCCCTTCCATTGATCATCTTTTTATAAATAAGGTGAGCTCTGTGGTGGTTTGAATGAGAATGGCCTCCACAGGATCATACACTGGTCTGAAGTAGGTGAAATTATTTGGGAAGGATTAGGAGATGTGGCCTCCTTTTGGGAGGAGGTGTGTCGCTGTGGGCAGGCTTTAATTTTTAAAGAAGCCATGCTATTCCCAGTTAGTTAGCTCTCTCGACTTTGTGACCGTCTCAACATGTGAGCTCTCAGCTACTGCTCCAGTACCATGCCTGCTACCACTTTCTATAACATGAATGTAATTGTAATTTCTCTTAACTCCTGAAACCAAAGCCCACCCAATACTCTTTCTTCTATAAGTTGCCTTGGTCCTGGCGTCTTAACACAGAAATAGAAATAACTAAGACAGGATCTAAGTAAGCATTTCCAACTCTTGCCCCAACATACCCTCGGGGTAGCAACTGCAACGCTGATGTCAATATAATCTCTATACACCACTTCCTTGGTTGCATCATCAATCACTATGAAAGAGAAAACAGACGTTACGTACAATCCTCTTGGCCAAGGATAAGGAGTTAACAGAGTGAAAGTCTTCAGTGGCCAATGCAGTATGGGCTGACTAATCAACATGAAAATAACCACATTACAAGTAACTAACACTCCTCTGGCTCCCGTCCCAACTCATATCAGTATTTCCCAAGCCTCTGAATCAACCTGCACGTAGGAGCACGTTCTCCCAGAGCTCACAGAAAGTACACACAGTAGAAGCACACTATTGGCCGATCTATGCAAACCTTCCCTGAGCAGAGACTGGCTAGATAGCAAGTGCTCTGGAAAAGGCAGAGGAGGGTGAAGGAGGTCTGGCTTTCAAATATGTCATCTTAAAATATAAAACCAACTACTGAAAACTGTACCTACCTACAAGAAACGCAGGCTTGGGGGCTAGAGAGATGGCTCAGTGGTTAAGAGTACCGACTGCTCTTCCAGAAGTCCTAAGTTCAATTCCCAGCAACCACGTGGTAGCTCACAACCATCTTTAATGGGATCTGATGCCATTTCCTGGTGTGTCTGAAGACAGCTACAGTGTATTTTATACATAAAATAAGTAAATAAATCTAGAAAAGAAGAGGAGAGGAGAGGAGAGGAGAGGAGAGGAGAGGAGAGGAGAGAGGAGAAAGGAGAGGAGAAAGGAGGAAGGAGAAGGAGGAGGAGAAGGAGAAGGAGAAGGAGAAGGAGAAGGAGAAGAAGGAGAAGGAGAAGGAGAAGGAGAAGGAGAAGGAGAAGGAGAAGGAGAAGGAGAAGGAGAAGGAGAAGGAGAAGAGAGGCTTGGGAATCTTCCAGAGTCTACACTGGATTGTTAAGAGTACATGTCAAGTGAACGAGAACTCTGAGAGATGCCAAGAGCAAAGAAAGCCCTCCTGTGTGCCTAGAGCACAGCTCTTAATGGGGGACAGACTAAGGATTGTAGGCTGAAGACTGCAAAGTGTCACTGTCCCCTCTCCTATCTTCTAAGGAACACAGAAGTGCCTCAACACAACACGAAACAAGAAATGCAAGCCAGATCAACACTTCAGCGCTGAGAAGAGGGAAGATAATGAGTCCCCTAACCCCAGGTCAGGGGTCAACCTGGAACCTATGCCAAACCTGAAAGTCAAGCCTCCAAGTAAAGGGTGTGTGGGGGTGAGGGGCAGCCGGAGCTTGAGACTGCCCAGGATACAGGACAGTTTGGGAAGCCAGGCTATCCCAGAGCTGCCTACTGCCAGAGCTGTGCCAAGCCACACAGTGGGGGAAACCTTTCTGCCCACTTGGTGCAGAGAAAGTAATCATGTTACTATTACTTTTAGTATTTGGTGAAGATGATCATGTTTCCACAGATTGTGAATAAAAAGCTTTGGTGACCCCTAAATGTGACAGCGGGTCTGTAGTCACACACTGGTCTCAGGAAACTTACCTGCATTTACAACAGGCTGCTCCTGCAAGGCGAACGCTGAGGCCTTCACAAACGCTGACATGAAGCCTAATTTGAGGTTATGTTTTTTCAGGAAAGCATCTTTGTGCCGAGCTCTCATCTCTTGTATGTTACTGCAAATACATAGTGCGAAGAAACTGTCAGTGACACTCTGGTGTGTGTACACATGCAATACTGCCACAGGCTAAGTGTCGAGGACCCCCGAGAAACGCTGGCAAGGGCTTTACTCCTGAGCTGTGCTCCCCAACCCGCCCCTGCATCCCACCCTTTAAAAGTCTCGAGACTAGGTGTCTTGGATTTGCATGATCTAGCCTTAAACTTGTACTTCCTCTGCTTCAATCTCCCAACGAGCTGGGATAAGAGGCCTGTACCACCCACCAGAACAGCTAAAGCCCAAGTTTGGACTTTGACAAGTTTTCACCCATGTATACAAATGGATGGGCTTTCCCTTGGCCTGCATCATCTAAGTTCAAGTTTTGAAACATTCTCTAGTGGTCAATGTAATAAAGTACTCTATCACAAAATACCGGCCTAAAAGAATCAGCCCCAACCTGTCCCTTAAGATGGTTGAGCCCTTTTAGTTCTATGAGTCACAGATTTCAGTGACAGATAATCTAAAGATCACAATGAATTACTACCATACCAAACAGTACTAATAGCTGTATGTAAGTATAGGCAGGAGCTAAGTCCAATATTCTTCCAGGCTTGTGCAGTCAGCAGACTCACTATTTCCTCTGAGTTAGCAGTTCTTTCTACTTGCTCATGAAACAGTTACTAATGCCCATCCCGTGGGGGGAGGGGGACTGGGCTGGGCACCAAGATACAACAACACACGCGTCTGCCCTTAAGATCAGTTTCACCAAGCTGGGCGTGGTGGCGCACACCTTTAATCCCAGCACTTGGGAGGCAGAGGCAGGCGGATTTCTAAGTTCGAGGCCAGCCTGGTCTACAGAGTGGGTTCCAGGACAGCCAGGACTACTCAGAGAAACCCTGTCTTGAAAAACCAAAAAAAAAAAAAAAACAACCCAAAAACAACCCAAGATCAGTTTCACCGAATGTGGTTTCCTTGGCATTTAGAAAGCGGCTCCGTGTGGGCTGTGGCCTGCCTTTCAGATTCAGCTGGGCTTGCCTCTGAGAGGACTCTGCACCTTGAATGTCCTCTGGTCTAGCTAGCTAGCCCCCATCCCCCACATACACATGTGCATTGCAGAGTTAGTGAGAAACGTCTCTCCCATTGTTTTCCCACAGGAAGGTCTATGATTATAGGAATACCATTCCATGATGAAAATTGAGTTGAACTTTATCTCAGGCCCAAATGCTCACGTCTCCCTTTCCCCCTATAATGGCTTAATTCAACATTAGCTGGAAAGATAAGATGTGGTACCCTTTAACTGCCCACTTCAGACCTTTTGTTTTTGAAAAAAGGAAATTTTCCTAAGGGGACTGATTGGGTTTAAAATGTTTATTTTCCTGAGTCTAACCTCATTTAGTGCTAGAATTACCACCCTAAAGGCATTACTGCAGAAAGAGGCGTGGTGGGTGTCTCTGTTCTCAGACCTGCCTGGATGCCATTTTCTGGTCATTAAGGAGTTTCTATTTCAGAGCTTAGCCCTTGGAGGCAGAGCTGGGGCAAGTCTCAGAAAGACTCCTCTGGGTTCACTGATAGGCATAAGACCCAAAGGGCACTCGATCTAAACCACATTACCGGCTACAGTGAAGCCTCAGGCCACTGCTAAGTGATACTAGATTGGCTACTGAAAGAAGATCCGGCTATTACACAGACTTGCAGTCAAGGATGTTGGCCAACTGCATCTTTTAGAGATGTAAACATTTACATGCTTTGTCTTAAGAAACTGGGTACAATTTCAAAGTCCAATTTAATTTGTGTACACTTTGCCGCTAATGCAGGAAACACAGCTGCAGCCTTTGTGATTCATTAGGAAAAGTCCTTCCCTACATTATGGGCTTCCCAATAAAATAATGACATATAGTGAAATTAACCAGATCCCTACATACATTTCCAATAAACAAACTTCCTCACTCAGAAGCAGAGGGAGAGACTTAATACTCAAAGCAAAGGGAGATGTCATCTTTGACTTAATTTATTCTTGTACTGATATTCAAATACAGATCCAACCTTCACCATTCTATCCTATGTGGGCTGTTGGCAAAAAACAAAACAAACAAACAAACAAAAAAACCCGATCTTTTCTGTTTCTTGAATTTTCTTGACAGTGCCATGATCCAAATTGCTAAAACTATTTGGAATGACTTTTTCTGTAACAGTACTTAGCATTTTCATGTTCTTTTGTTTTAAATTGAGACAGGCTCTCGTTTTTTAACTTTATGCAGCTAAGTTGAACCCTGAATTGTTGGTCCTCTTGCTTCCACCTCCCAAGCACCAGGATGACAGATGTGCACTGTCCCTGGCTTACATGCTTGTCATTCAAACTCCGAAAGCAAACACACACCCTTCTCCACTTCATACTCATTTTTATCTTTTGATGGTTTTTTTTTTCTAGATTTTATTTAGTGTTCATCAAAATGAGATAGCAAGATCCAAAGAGCTTTTACACTCATCTTCATAACTCCCTGAATGTCACTTTAGTAATCTGCATATGATAAACACTTAAAATACTTGTTAAATAAAACTATTTTCTCTTTCCCAAAATGCTGATACTTAGATACATCAAATTTTTGAAAAAAAAAAAAAAAAAAAAAAACCCAAGGAAATCAACCTTTAGGCCATTACAGGAATGGGTGTAGTGAACTGGGGTTTTTATATTTTAGAGTTTAACTGTTTAGGGCTAGGGAAGACATCCTTGTTCCCAGGTAAGCATGAAGACCTGAGTTTGAACTCCAAAATCCATATAAAACCAGCCAATCAAGCAAACCATCCTGGGTTTGGTGGCACACATGTGAAATCCCATAGAGTTACAGACGTAGGAGACAGGTCCCTGGGGCTCACTGGCTAGTCAGCTTGGCCTGTTAACAAACTCGCGGCCAGTAGAAACCTGCCTTGATGAGCAAGGTGGATGACGCCCAAGAACAACAACTGAAGTTGATCTTTGGCTTTTATATGCATGCATGCACACCTACACACTCCCACATGTACATATGTATGTGCTTGCTTGGACAGACAGACACACAGACACACACACACACACACACACACACACAGAGGAACTTAATTTAGTTCCAATTCCATAATCAAAACCAGGTAGAGTAAGAGGTGGCAGGTTTCTGTCCTTTTGCCTGCTGGATTCTGAGTTGCTTGGGAACTATACAAGAAACAATCACTGTCTAGAAAGAAGCAGAGTGTGGTGTCCTTTTAGGCCCATTGTGAAGGGTTTCCAATTCCAAGGGGTAGCAAGAAGTGGGCCATTACTAGCAGCAGGACATGGTAGCACCATCACCATCATCCTCAGCTACAAAGAGAGTTCAAGCCCAGCTCAGGCAACAAGAGACACTGTCTCAAAACCAACCAAACAGCTTGGGCATAATGGCACACACTTTTAAACCTAACTTGGGAGGCACAAGCAGGTAAATCTCTGTGAGTTCAAGGCCAGCCTAATCTAAATAGTGAGTTCTAGGCAAGCTAGGACTATATATTTGAGACCCTGTCTCAAAACCAAACAGGAGTCGGGTGTGGTGGCGCACGCCTTAATCCCAACACTCAGGAGGCAGAGGCAGGCAGATTTCTGAGTTCGAGGCCAGCCTGGTCTACAAAGTGAGTTCCAGGACAGCCAGGGCTATACAGAGAAACCCTGTCTCGAAACCTCCCCGCCAAACAACAACAACAACAACAACAACAACAACAACAACAACAACAAAAACCACCAAACAGGGACTGGAGCAGTTATGAGAACCCAAATGTGGGCTTGTACTCATGTCAGTGAGCCCCAAGCACCTATAACTCCAGTTCTAAGGGATCCCTCTTCTGCCCTCCGTGGGCACCTGTGCCCCAAACTCACACATATACATAAGTAAAAATAAATATAAAAGCCTAAACAAAATGATTACACTAGGATAATTTATCAGAGACCATAATAGTTTAGGCAATGCTTTCTAATTCATTCCATAGTATTAGAGAAGTAAACTAGCAAATTAAACCAGTGGGTCATGTTACATAAGTCAACAAGGAGCTAACAGAGAAATACCTCTCCCAGGTCAAACTAGTTTTGGAAGCAGCATTGATAAGGGCTAGGGCAAGTTCCCACGTACTACTTCTAGAAACACAGATGTAGGGACTAGAGGGACTAGAGAGCCCACCTCATGTCAACCTCATTGAAAGTCGTCAGCATTGCACACGTGTTCTGGGCTTCCTTCAGACGCTGGGCGATGCGCTGCCGCATCCTGTTCATTTTCTCCTGAAAGGGAAGTGGAACGAGTTGACCATCCGACCATCCCTAGTCAGTGAGAGGACTCAGCCTGTCAGGAATGGGTGGCAAGCACTAGAGATCCTCCCTCCTCTGCCTCCTAAGTACTGGGATTCATGGCATGTGCCACAGTGCTGGGCCCAATCACTACAGCTAAAGCTACAGGCTTTCCCTTTCTGGAGTAGCCTCAGCAAAAACACAGAATCAGAGACCAAGGTTTTCACTCAGATATACCTGAAATTTGACCAAGAACAGCAGCTCAGGAAATAGTGTGATTTAAAAACCAAAACCAATTTACAAGAGGAAGACTGTGGTGTAGATTTAGCCAGCTTAAGAGTCATTTCAGAAAGGGCGACTTCTCTTGATAAAGACTGGCGTGAGAATAGCTACTTGGGGAACGGAAACTCTAAAGCAAGCTTTTGAGGCTATGGTATTTTTAGGAAGCATTCTCAGGCAAAGAACCCACACTCTTGACCATACTTCCTTGAGGGTTCTGCCTGCTCTGGCAGAGTATGTTACAATGCAACAATCTGGCCCCACTGGCTCCCCAGCTGCTGCAAAATATCCGGAAGTCTAGAAAGAGAGCGCTCAGCATGTCACTGTGGGGAGAGAAGGGATGTGCTTCTACTCTCTGCAGATATTTTACTCATTGGAAGCATTTTACCAACAGCACAATACAGTAGAAACCCCAGTGTTCAGAAGACACTGTGTTCTAGTTATAGCCTCTGACAGTTACGAGACCATGAACAAGTAACTCTCTCCCCCTTCTCAAGGCCAAGGCAAGGAGGTACCAGCCCTTTCTAAAGGTGACCACACTCTATTACTCTGCACAGCGACTCTCTGCCGCTTCCCTGGAAGTTGTCGGAGGCTTACCCGATGTTCTGAACGCAGACCTTTAGCAGCTCCTGCCTCAGCCAGCGGAGGGGCAGCAGTTGGTTTTATTGCAGACACTGAAAATGAAGAGAGTGCACAGCTCCATCGGACATGGAAAGAGACACTTTCACTCCGTATTATCCCTTTACCCTCACAATCCTAAAGTTTATCAGCATCATTCCAAACTCATATACGAACAATCTAGTCATAGAAGTAATGAGACTAGTGTCATATGGTTAGCAAATAAATAGAAGGCTGGTTTGCAAACCCAGTTCTTCAGCAAACCTGGTATATTCAGAGCCATGGCATCAGACTGTACCTGTGAGGAACACCAAGTACCTTCTCCCCAAGAGACCCCAGGAGTCAGAGACTTAAGGTTTAATCTTGACTGTCAATTTGACAGGATTTAGAACCACTGGGAAGATAAAACCAGTGTTTCCAGAGAAACTGAATTCTTGCTCTCAGAGTGGGGAGACTTCCTGTGAATACAGGCAGCACTATAATGTGGGCTGGGGTCTGGAAGTGAGTAGCTTTTAAATAATGAAGTGAATGGAGCAGCAGACAATCTTTCTTGGCTGCAATGGCCATGTGACCATCTGCCTTGCACTGAAACCACACCTTCCTTGACATAAAGGACTTTTCCTCCTCAAAACAAGCTAAAATAAATCTAAGTGGCTTTCCGTGAGGTATTTTGTTACAGGATCTTACCTGGTTTGCTAGCAGGAGGCTGTGAGGGTGAGGGCACTGGTGGCATCTGAGTGAGCACAGGTGCTGCCGGGGGAGGAGGGGCCGCCGGGGCTGCGGGCTCTGTTTTGTGGGCTGTAGCAGGAGCTTCAGCTGGTTTGGCCTTAGCAGGAGCAGCTGCACAGAGAGAGAGAGAGAGATGCCCTTGGCACCACTCCATGGAAGGCAACTAACCGCAGCTACTAAAGAGAGAAAGGCCTATTTCCATCCTTAACAAATGTCTCCTAGGTCCTTGCTACAGGCAAAGCATCAAGTGATACACACTGACATGCGCCACTACTCTCTAGTCTCAGGTCTCCCTAAATGTCCTGCTGGCTCAATTCAGATGCCTTCCTGATTTCACAAATATTAACTAACATCTACTGACTTTCAAATTCAGCAAATACTTTCAAAGAACATACTAAGCCCAAGGAAATAAAACTTAAGCCAATGATTCTCAACCTTCCTACTGCTGTGACCCTTTAATACAGTTACTTATGGGGTGGTAACCCCTCCCCCCACAGCCACTGCATTGCTACTTCTTAACTGTAATTTTGCTACTGTCATGAATCATAATACAAATATCTGATATGCATAGGTTTTTGGGTGACCCTTGTGAAAGAGTCATTCAGCCTCCAAAGGGGTTGCGACCAGCAAAACCACTGTTATAAGCAAGAACAAAGCAACTGAAAATGCTAAGATGCACACATAAATGTGACATGCTGCTAACAATCTTCTTTTTTAACCTTAACATGTTCAAGAAACACTCTTTTCGTTTTGTTTTCAAGACAACGTTTCTCAGTGTAACCCTCTCCTGAAACTCTCTGTAGACCAGGCAGGCCTCAAACTCACAGATATCCACAAAGGTGTGCACTGTCACCACCAGGCAAAAGGAATACTCTTAACCATAAATTTTTTTTTAAACGGGAGGGAGGGGGTGTTGCTCAGTGGTTAACAGCACTGACTGTTCTTCTAGAGGTCCTGAGTTCAAATCCCAGCAACTATAATAGTGGTTCACAACCATCTGTAATAGGATCCAATGCCTCCAATGTTCAAAAAAAGAACATTTATTTTAAATAAATAAATAAATAAAAGTATTATTTTATCATTATTAACTGTGTATATGTGCCTGTGAACGGAGATGCCTAGAGAGGCTCAGTGGAACCCATGGAGTGGGAGTCTCAGACAACTGTGAGCTGCCATGTAGGCACTGGGAAGTGAACTTGGGTCCTCTGAAAGAGCAGTATCTACTCTGAACCACTGAGCCATCTTTCCAGCCTCTGAACTCTTTAATCTTTAATGAGCATTTGATTAAAATGTTATTTGGGGGCCTGGAAACATGTCTCAGGGGTCCCAGCATGAATACTGACAGGTTCATTCATCCTAGCTACTTCAGACTTTTTTCCCT